>JBAGKK010005169.1:0-12425 GCA_037177015.1 Euceroptres primus | reverse complement strand
TATGTATATATAGGTTTTTATGTGGTTTATTATGGTTATTATTTTATTAAGCGGATTCCTACATGGTTGGGTTTGCAGTTTAACAATAATATTTTAAAAAAAGATTTTATGTTAAGAAAAATTAAAATCCTATGTGGGATTTCATTATTTTATTATTAAATATATAGTATAAAATCTATATTTAAAATTAAATTTAGTTTAAATTTAATTAAATGAATAATTTATTATATAACTAATTTAATTTAATAATTTAATTTTATAAACATATCAACTCATGAAATTCTAATTAATTATTAAATATGTAACACTATCTTCCATGATACATAAATATCAAC
This sequence comes from Euceroptres primus, assembly GCA_037177015.1. Taxonomy (NCBI): domain Eukaryota; kingdom Metazoa; phylum Arthropoda; class Insecta; order Hymenoptera; family Figitidae; genus Euceroptres; species Euceroptres primus. Next base: position 12,090 of record JBAGKK010005169.1, on the reverse strand, counting down.
TATCTTTAATTATATAATTAAATTTTAATTATAAATTATTTATAAATCAATTAGACCTGGTTTTTATACTTGTAAAAATTATTTATTAACTCTCTTCTTTAAAAGGATTTAGGAAAATATTTAAATATTTATATAAAAACACTCCGTTTTATTTGTCAACTAATCAAAAATTGTTATAATAATTTTCGATTAGTAAAACGTACTAATTAATTAATTAAATTTCTAATATTATAACTCCTTTCCTTTCCCTTTTATTTTTAATATTATAACTCCTTCCCTTTCCCTTTACTCATCTCCCATAGAGTGGCCGATTATAGAGTGGCCGGCTTCAAGGTTATTCACGCTTGACTGGTTCTGTCTCCCCCGCCCTGAGCGTCCCTTGATGGCCAACACTGAAGGCCATCGCTCGAACAGTCAGGGCCGCCAGAAGTTGTTTACATCGCGACTCTCTGCGCATTTACTTCTGTACGTTCAGAGACTATATATGCGGTCCTGAGTGTTGACATAAGAGTGCTCGCTTGTCGTTTTAAATCCGGTTCAAACTGGATTTTAATAGCGCCCACAAAGTGGCCGTCTACCCCCGAGGCCGGCCACTCTATGGGAGATGAGTGTATATATATATATATATATATATATATATATTTATATGTTATAATTATTTATTTCAATATCAAATATTTACTATTTCTGAATTAGGATGTGATTAAATTTAATTTTATAATTAAATTTAGTTTAAATTTAATTAAATTATTAATTTAATATATAAATAATTTAATTTAATAATTTAATTTTATAAATTAGTTTTATAATTACTTCAACTCATAACAAAATTTTAATAATTTATTAATAATAAAATGTAAATTATTAAATTTGGGTTCCCATGTAGGTTCACAAATAGGTTCCCATATGGTTTCCCACATAGGTTCTTATATCATTCGTGTTCGAGTCACGAATACGATTGTACATATAGGACCCTATGTGGATTCCCATGTGAGATCCCATATGAGTTTCTATATAGAGCACTATATAGGAATTTTCAGTAGGGTTCTCATACCTTTGAGAGTTTTCATTTAAAGGAATTAGTAGTTTGTGAAACCCCTTTTTTTAATGAGATTAAAACAGAATAAACAGGTATAGGAAATTTCTGTTTACTATGTTACTTTACTTATTTAAAGTTTTATAAAGAATTAAAAACGAAAGTTCAAAATTTCGCACAACAAATTCTGGTCATTACTGGTCATTATAGAAAAATATATATAATCAGTTCTTATCTACTGAATTTCTTCGCATTTAAAAAAAAATACATTTAATTTGTTGGAGCGGTGTTTGAGATATCATGCTCATCACTTGGAAAAGCGTAGTTCTTGGGAAGTTGAGTCTTTTTGAAACTAGCATAATGAACCTCCTGAATATTTCTCACAATTTTTGCTCTCGTTTATCTAATTTTTGTAATTTTTCAATGTGGTTAGGCTTAAAATACTTAGAAAAGTTACAGCTACCGGAAACTGGAAATAGCTGAAATGCTGAAAATAGATTTCTCAAAAATTTCAAAAACTTTCAAAAATTTGAAAAGCCCCTTAAGAACATAAAAAACTCTTGGAAATTTTCATAACTTTTTAAAAATTACCTAAAAAATAAAAATTAAAAGACCTTGAGCAGAAATTAGTGTAGGATATTTAAAAAGATTTGTCTGAAAGTTTTATATTAATTGGTCTGAAATATCTGGCTTTTTTCAATCGAAAATCTGTAGCAACCCTTAATATATGTGACGTGGAACGAAGAAACCAGCCTTACGACCGAAAAGTCGATTTTCAGGTTTTTATTTATTCTGGATAATGAAGATTTCCCCTATAGAATTAAAAAATCCCCATTGCTCCACGATCAAAATTGAATTTTCTGGAGCTCAAAGTTGTATGAGGGCCCCTTTGTCTTCCTTCATCTTCATTTCACTTTGATCCGCTTTTTCTCGTAAACTCATTTTCTGTCGTAAGGCCGGTTTCTTCATTCCACGTTATATATGGGTGATTCTCCATACAAAGGGCACTTTTGGAAAAAGTAAATTAAAAATAAAAAATGTGTTTAAATCATTGTTTTTTGCTATAATTAGATGTATTAGAATCATAAAAAGAATTTCTGAAAGTGGTCCCGTTTAAAATTTATTTTAAATGCTTCTAGGACTTTTTGACATCATGCATTATCTACTCTCGTGTAACTATGATTCATTTTTCCAAAGAATAAGAAAATGTTCTAGAATTTCAGCAAATAAGAATGAACAAGATTAAAAATTGTTACCTGGTAAAAGAAAATGCAAAAAAAATTTCAAAAAAAAAATTTTTAATCTTTTTTTCAATAAAAAAAATAATTTTTCAAATTCATCAAATTTTTTTCACTATCATTTTGTTACTTTTACAACCAAAACAAAATCATTTTTTCACAGAATCATCTTTTAAATCATTTTTTTGCAAAATTTTATTAGACGGGTTATATTTTCTATCAGTTCGCCCCTGAGATTCAAAATTATGGTTACGATAATGAAAATTATGACAATAGCTAACAACACAAACAATGATTCCACAGATTGAAAACAGAATAAATAAATAAATAAATCATAAAACCCTTTGGAAAACTGTTTTATCTCTTTTTTACTTGACATTTTTACAGTTGATTCATTTTATTTTAATGAGAAATATAAGACTGCCGTCCAAAGTAAAAAGATACTTAAGTGACTTTGTGATTTAGGGTTATTCTCTTAAACCGAGCAATGGAAAAGTCGACCTAAGCGACAATGTCACTTATGTATCTTTTTACTTTGGACGGCAGAAGTGATATCACGAGGTACGACAATGGATACTAATAAAAATATGCAACGTTCTCCTTGTACTTTTCGTGGTTTTCAAAGTAAGTACATACTTTTACTCATAAAACTTTGATAATATGAGTAGCGATAGGTTTTTTCTTCAATTTTATCACAAACCCGGACCCAGAAAATTAATTATAACAGTTAAACTATAGCAATATGCCTATTGTAACCTTCACAAAATTTTCGGACACCTACATTTTAATATATATTGTTATGTATATAATAGTTAAATTAAAATATTAAAACTGAAAATTGTACAGTTTGAGTCACTTTTTAAGAACATTAATCATTAATTTGAAAACTTTTTAGTTTTCATTCACTATATGACTTTAAAGTGTACCTCGTGTATTTGTGGACATGCTCCAAAACTGTTTTTCGGGTATTTCATGTTATTTTATTCTGGTTTATGATTTTATAAACCAGTTTTTTGTCACAAATCATGTTATGAAGTTCTAAAATGAAGATTTTTCCCGAGTCTCATATTGATATTACCAATAGTTTAAATAATTTATTTCTTGAACACAAAAGTGCCCTCCCTATGGAGGATCACTCATATGCAGATGTTAAAAAATCCGTTTCTTGAAATTTTGCTGAAATTTCGTTCTAATTTGAAATCCTGATAGAATATGGCTACAAAAAAAATCGGAGAATTCATAAAAATGTTCTACATTATAAATCTAAAAAAAATCAAGGCTTATTCTGCTATTAAAAATGGAAAAGTTTATAAAGTAGTCCCTAACTTTTATCAGAACATTGAAACGAAATTGATGCTCCAATCAAATAAAAATAAAAACAACACGAATGAAAAAAAGGAATGAGATTTATTGGTCGCCTTTTACATTCCTCTATTTTTATAGGTATTTATATTATTTTTTTAAATTTTAATTTTAAAAGTTGGAGTGTCAATTTGAAATTTGGTAAAATTTAAATTTTTTGGATGTTAATTATCTTGGTTAATCTTGATTCTCCAGAGCTTTTATTCACGTTATTTAATCATATATTTTTATTAATTAAATTATTGATGCTTACTTTATATTCTGAAAAATGCAATTTTATATTAAATTAAAGGTTCTAAGTTAAAATAGCATATGCGCACAAGAGACTATTATTTATATTCTTATTAGTAACAATTACTTTTGGAAGCCAAAAATTAATCTAAAAAGTAAGCTGCTAAATATCAACATAATAAATTAACATTTTCTGTCTGCTTTGTGCATTTAGTAATTCAAACTTCCTTATTAGCACGTGTACCCCGAACATTATATGGACCTTTAATAATCCTACATGCATATAAGAGAAGTTTATGACTGCTTTAGCAGTTTAGCACCTAACTCGAGTTTCAAGTAAATTTACATACAGAATACTTCAATTTTATGGTCTGCTTTTTATTTCTTAATTTACACTTGTATACAATCAATTTGTACCTAAAAAATTGATATTATTTTGTGTTCAAATTTTTTTTTCAATGATAAAATAACATTTTAACTTTATATATTCTAATTTCTTAATTGATGATACGAATAACATCATCAAGAGTTTACTGGATTCAAATTTCGTCTCTAATTGTAGAGATAAATCAGGTAGAACGACACAGCTGTGACGTTCGAAGTTTGATATCTGGTGCTAAATTAGGAAAATCAATGTTGAATTTCTCCTGACCTGTAAACCACTAAATATGCGATCAATTCGCTGAGTTAACGTTTTCCATTATCTGATTACTAAAATAAGAAATAAAAGTACAAAAACAGTTTTAAAAAATCCAGTTTTCTGAGAGCCTATCTGACATTTTATTTTGCTAAAATTGAAATTTTTTAAATAATCCTTTTAATTAGAAAGACTTCTTATTACTGCATAATTGAATCAGAATTGAGTTACAAAAATATTCTATCTAATTACATTTTAAAATTATATTGTGCGAAAGGTCAACTCCATTGATGCTACTGATTTGTAAAAAGAGCTGTCGATTCCAGTTGTTAGAGAGGAAATCAAAACAGAACGGAAACTCTAGATATGACTATCTGAGGAAGGCTACTGAATGAACGTTTGCGTATTTCATCAAACTATATATCGCTCATTGTGTTTCAAGTCCCTCAAAAAAAAATTCAATCAAATTTTATTTCAGTGGAAAAAATTTAGTTGAGTTTTCCTGCATAACTGATTTTTCTCCAAAATACGCATTGCTTTCAGGGTAAGAACTTTACAACAAATAATCTTTCAGTAAAATTTACTGTAATTTTTACAATAAAATTAATTTACAGTAAAAATTAAATTTCACTGAAAATTATCTTTCGTTATAAATAATTTTTAACAGAACTAGTCGACACTCACAACTAATACAAGAGCACATTATGTGTTCCATTCAACGTTAAATCCTTTTGTCTTTTAGAGTACTTATACTAGGCTTTGCAAACTCTTAAACCCCATTAAAACTACCCTAATTATAATGGCAAAAATGTGTAAATCTTTTTCGTAAAAAAATTTGTCCTGGTTTCTCCAGTGTACTTTTTAAGTATGTCCCACAGAAAGTGGAATATCTAGAAACTTTTACAGCAATTTAGCAATTTATTTTCTTTCATTTGCATAGTTTTACCTAAATTAAAATAGATGACTTGCTTTAATTGGTAAGACAAAAAACTCCACTTTGGAATGAGGAAATTCTTTCAAGAAAAAGTGCACAAATTTTGACAAGAAAATTTTATTCTTATGCATTGCTTTATTATAAATTTCTTCTTATTCTTTTATACAAATCTAGACTTTCTTTCAGTTTAAATTGGTTCAAGCTTACCAATTATTAAATTAATAATTATTAATTAAACTGTTTGTTTAATCTTAGTTTTTAAAATGCAACGACAATTTCATTATTGCCTTGTAAGAAATAAATATATAAAGCTCTCATGGATGGAAATTTTCTGGTAGATATAAACACCTTACTCTAATAGTTCTTATCAATAGGGCGTACTATCTAGTGACATTAATTAATCATTTATCAAGATGATGGATTACACAAGATTCACATTCAATAATAAAAACTCATAGCTGTCCCTATTTCTTTTCATAATCTGACAAACTATAAAACAATTTCAATTTAATTTTTATTTATGAAAATTAAACCTACATTTTCCTTGAATATTTAGGTACTAATAATATCTAGTAGCTATTGATAAGGAAGGTTAAACATCAGAGGAATCAACTATTCACGATGCTTTTATATAAAAAATATCAATAATTCGTGGTTTGAAAATGAAACTCGTTGACAGAGTTGCTACACAGATCTCTAATTTTAAAATTCTAGGGTTTTCAAATCAATTTTTATTCCAAGGGCTTGACTTTTAAATTTCTTTAAGTAAAATAATTTATATAAGTTCAAATATTTTAGTTAGTTTTTAAAAGGTCTTTTTCTAACTAGAGAATTTGCTGCTTGTATCAAAAATTGGCAAAATAGTTATTGAATAAGGACTTAGAAATGAATTTATTTTTAGATCAAGTGAACCAATATTATATTTAATTAAATTATAATTTAATTTTTAAAAACGGCAATATCCTTATGAAAATAATAGATTTCTGTTTTTTTTAAATTGCAAGAAAATGTTGTTTTAATCGATTTAGATTTTTAAAATCTAAATTTTTAAAATGAATCAAAAATTGAAGCTAAAATTCTATTTTTTTACTTTTTTACTTAAAATATAGAGTTTATTTTTCTGTTTAGTATAAAAAATTAACGGTAAGTGAAGTAATTCAACTTAACAGAAAATATCCAAACTTTATTGGAAGTATATTATGTACCAAATTTAATAATTAATAATAATCGGTTTGACCCCTTTTGATAAAAGTCGTCTGTTGTGTTTAATTAATGCGAAATACAAAAATTGTGTAGAACCATAATAAAATGTTATGTTTTTTAATTAAAATTTTTGCATTTTGCTTTAATTAAACACAAAAATCGACTTTTTTTAGAAAGGGCTCGACCGATTATTTTCATTTTTATCTTAAAATATTCGTAGGATGTTAGAGAACCATAATCAATAAAAAAAATCCCGTAAAAAAATATTAAGCAACATTTACTATATTTTTTTGGGGAAATTTTATCATTTCGTTTTGAAAAAAAATATGGACACCGTATAAACATCAGCTTTTTCCAAAAAGGGTCCAACCGATTATTTTTATTTTCATCTCAAAATGTTCATGGGATGACGGAAAATCATAATCAATTAAAAAATTCGACGACAAAAAATTTTAGGCAACATTTAATATATCTTTTTAAGGAAATTTAAGCATTTCGAATAAAAAAAATATATTAAAAATCAACTTTTCTCAACAAGGGCCGAAAAATTATTTTAATTTTCATCTTAAAATTTTCGTAGGATGACAGACAAGCACAATCAACAATAAAATCCCATTAGCGTTCAATATTAATTTAGACACGGTTCAGCCGCACCTCTACTCTTTAAAGACACTCCTTTCGTTCGAAATTTGTAATATTTTTTATTTAATTCTATGAAATTTAAGAAATTTCTCACATCCATATTAAAATTTAAGACTCCTTCATAAATAAAATTGAAATTTTAATGAAATTTCGCATGGTGAACATTTTCACGAATAGCTGATTGAAAATGTCACAATTTTTAAAATGAAAATTTGCACACTACATCTCTAGAGCTGCCCCAGTCTCCCCTACTGAAAATAAGAAAACACGTGTTCTTTGAAAAATTAAAAGACGGTATGCAAATTCCCTATTCCGTACCTTTTCCAAGTTTTCCGGGCTCTGAATCAACCCTGACTAGGGATGAGAAGCACGTGTTTACTGCTGCGTTTTAACTTGAAAAGAATATAAATAAAATCTAACACCCGCATTTACGTTTTCCACGTGAAACGTCCCTGCGTGCAGGAAACGAACTGAACGAAGGAAAGACGTGCGTGGCCGTCACAGTGCAAATATATCGATTGTCTCTGGTGTCCTTCTTGCTCCCCCAGGGCCCACTTGCTCTTTCAGGGAAAGAGGCACCTGACATACACAACACTGATATACGAACACTCAAAACCATTGCTTCTCTACTGTTTCCACATGCAAGTATGTCAGAAAACAAGTGAGATGATAATAGTACATTCCAGTTGTTATTTGTAACACATACGTATGTAGGGGCTTTAACGTGCTTTAACGGTTTAACGTATAACCCAGAAATGCAAATGCTCTATCATTTTGTTAATTTCAGTATTGACGGATAACAGCTTAAAGGAACATTGCCGCATGCACAAGAAAACCCTCATTTTCACGAGGAATTCACTTGTCGACCCCAACTCTGTTCCTCCAGAAGAACCCTCAAGAAGAGGGTTCTTTCAAGAACCCACAATATGTATCCAACCTAGTTTTCTTTCAATCTTTCCCTCTGGTTCATGTTTCGCCCCTATATTTTCAAGGCTCCTTTTTTCGGAAGTTGGTTGACTTACGCCGAGTTTTGTAGATTTTCTAAGGACTTTGTATTTTTTGGAAGCAGAATTTCGGTTTCAAAGGCTTCAAAGGGATGTTGAGAGCGACTATTTGAAGAAGAAATAAACGTAAAGCTTCGGTTTAAAAAATCAAGAGTTCTGAATCAAAATCAAAAAATCAAAAGAGTTCTGAATCAAAATCAAAAAAGTTCTGAATCAAAATCAAAAAATTAAAAGAGTTCTAAATCAAAATCAAGAGAACTTCTGAATCAAAAGAGTCAGAAAAAAATTTACAGTAGAGGCAAAAAAGTTTCAGGAAAGTCCAAACAAAGAAAGTTTCTAGTCCTCATGAACTGTAAACTTTGTTTAAATTAAATGAAATCAGAATATAAAATTAAAATTCAAATACAAGAACTTATAACCGTATAAAATTTGAACGGTTTTTTTTGGTATTTGATTGCTTATTAGTAAAGTTCTAGTGAAAACTTTTTGTTCACAAAAACTAATTTGTTCATTTGCAAGTTTGGTCATTTGATAAGTGTGACCTTACTCACATGTGACATTGGATTAATGGCTCGAATTAGGAAAATAGACACTCGAGTAACTACCCACGTTTCACCCAGCAGAATAAATTTGTGGAGACGAATATAAACGATCAATGGGTATTTTCCAGGCAGTTGTCTGACCACAAAGAGTTTTTTCTACTGTGCTAAATTCTCATTGTACGACTATATTACCCTTTTTTCATAACATAGTACCCCTTTTTCATAACATGGGCAGCTCTGAATAACACCTCTCTAGCTTTGAATAATGTGACCTTCTTTTTTTAATAAAAAATTAACTTCATTATAGAATTAATGCAAGGGGTTAATTACTAGCAATTTTGATGTACACTTAAATTTAAGAATTTAAAGAATTCAAAGCAATTCAAAGAATACAAAGTGAACTTAAAAAAATTCAAGGGGAATTCAAAGAATTCAAGGTGAATTCAAAAGAATAATTCAAAGAATAAAAGATGAATTCAAAGAATACAATGTGAATTCAAAAGAATTTAAAGAATACAATGTGAATTCAAAAGAATTTAAAGAATACAATGTGAATTCAAAAGAATTCAAAGAATACAATGTGAATTCAAAAGAATTCAAAGAATACAATATGAATTCAAAAGAATTCAAAGAACACAATGTGAATTCAAAAGAATAATTCAAATAATGCAAGATGAATTCGCAGGTTAATTCGAAGAATTCAAAACAATTGAAAAGAATAACTCAAAGAATACAAGATAAATTCAAAAGAATTCAAAAAATACAAGGTGAATTCAAAAGAATTCAGGAACAAGTGTACACCTGAATTTAGTAGTGATGAAGAAGTCTAATTGGCTTCGAAGCATGTTAGAAATATGTTTCATGGTCATATATCTCTCTTTAATGAGCCAAAAATTGGATTTTGGAAAGTTTGCATTTTGTGCTGACCTTTTTGTTTAAAGTTTGTTCACTACACAATTTGGTTTGCAAGAAGTGGATTTTCTTTTATCTATGTATAAAAATAAAGATTTTTAAGAATCAAATTCTTTAAAAAAATTAATTTATTGTTTGAAACGAAAAATGTCTGTATGTAAACAAAGTATAAATATTAATTTCATAACTTTAAACATGCATTTTCAGAAATCAATATTACTAGTATTATAAAATGGTTGAATTTCGATTATGCAATACCCGCATGATACCCAAGAATTGTTTCATACTTTCGAAATATGTAGTAACTTCATTTCATCAAAGCTGCTTAACGATAATTAATTACATTTTTCACAAGGACTCGTCAAATTAGCCCCCTTTTCTTTTTCCTTGACTTTAATTGGACTCGTTCCCATTGATAACGTCTGCCAAGTTTTCGAATTTTTTTTAAAACGCTCAACTCTAATAAGTTATTCCATTTAATTCAAAAAGTACTTCTTAATTTCATCGCAACATTAACAAAAACGAATGTCTTGGAAATAAAAATTTGTTACTTATAATTAAAAATTACTGGACTTTCAAAACTCTAAATCAGAAATTTTTCCTTACTTTCTTTACTCTTTTTTTTCTACTTTATAATTTAATTTCAGTATGGCGAATATATGAATTGAAGCTTTCATAAACCAAAATAAATTACCACTTGTACAGACTAATGACAACTTATATAAAGTATTGTTTCCGGAAGAACAATGCGTCGATTTATACGTATAATTACAATAATGTCTTCTGCTTTCGTGAACCTACTGAGATATTTATGTAATATAACTCGTATTACGTCATTAAGCCGAACGTAATGTTCATTGTCCTTAAAGAAATTAATCGATCACGAATAAGCCTCATTGAAAAGGTCGTTCAATAAAATTATACGACGTCTAAATTCCTATTTTCCGATAAGCTAATAGTCGTTGAATAGATTGGAAAAAGTACGAAATGTCAGAGAAATGGTGGATTGAGATTAAACCAAGACTTGAAAATGATTTCATTCGACTATACAATAATCAAAAGCTAAAATTGAATGACGATTTTTTTTTCTTTACACGAACGACTCAATCTACTTTTATTTCAACATGACTCTATTTCTAGCACATACGATATGTATAGGTAGACAGATTATTATACAGAATTTGCTTTAGTCGATCAAGGAGTTCGCTGACCCTTCAATCGTTGTTTTATAACGAAAAAAAGCCTTAAAAAATAAACTTTAAAATTTAATTCTAATAGAAATAAAATTTAGAAAAGATTACTTTATTCAAAGTAAAATTACTCCAAAAAGTTGAATCAAAATGAATCAGATTCTTTTTTGACAATTCTATTTCTTTGACTCTTAAAAAATTTTAGACTTTTAGAATTAGATTTTCATAAAAAACGATATTAGTTTATAGAGACAAATCTTCAGTAGATTTAAGCTATTTCTTTAAACGTTATATAATCTCAATTATTAATTCTTGTGTTAAAATATAGCGAAATCCATTCTTTATTTTAGTATAGTTGGGTGGAGACAATCAGAAAACTACTTCTCTTTCTGTCTCTTAATATAGTCGAGCAAGCTTTTTATAACTTGTGTACTTCAGGCTACTAACATTTGAAAAGATAGAAATTTCTGACCAACTTTTACATTTACACGAGAGTATTTTTTTCTCTTTTCAATTTTTATGCTGAAATTTAAAAATCTAATATTACCAATTTTTAAGAATTATTTCAAAATACGAGAATTAATTTAAGTATAATATGGATAATTAAGTAGGTGAATATAATGTAAGTATTTGTTAAATGTTATAAAAAGTATAAATAATATATGTGTGTGTGTGTGCATATATATATATATATTAGACTGTTTCAAAAAAATCGATTATGTTTTTTTTCTTAAATATATCGAAAATGTTGTTAGCAATAATGAAAAAAAAATATTGCTAAAGTTTGAGCTCTTAATATTCATTTTAAGGGGTGCCGCATCGCATATTTCAATTTCCCATTTGATTTAACATGGGGTAATTTTGTTTTAAAACTTTGGAATTTTGTAGCTCATTAACGGTTCGTCGAATTGGTAAGTCTATAACAGATTCTTGTAGAAAATTTAACACTCTACAAAAAAGGTCTTAAGAAATTTTTCGATAAACTCAATCCCTTGAAAGTTATTTGAGGTTATAGTTGAATTCATAATAATTTTTTACATTTAATAATAATTTTTTTCAGATAACTGAAAGATGATTTTTTTAAAATGACTTAAACATAATTAAATAAATGATTTATAAACAAATAATTCCAAAATTGATAAAGTATAGAACAAATATT
>JBAGKK010005158.1:0-12425 GCA_037177015.1 Euceroptres primus | reverse complement strand
GTTAAACGACAGCTGTTTATGTATCGACGTAACTTCAAAAATATTTTCGAAGACACTCATATTTGCGTGCATGTATAATGTATATTGCATTAAAATAAAAATATCAATGATAAAAAGTGAACTTTTTGAGTCTAACTTTAAGATCTTTAAGCATAAATTTTAAAGTAATTCATTATTTATTTTCTACGTGACTCTAAAATATGCCTTAGGCATGTGTGGACATCTCTTAAAGCCATTTTTTGTGTACATAATATTTTTTTACTCTGACTTACAATAATATAATCAAATTTTACTACGGAACTTATTATGAGGTACTAAAATCAAGATCTCTACTAAGTTTTACAATAATACAACGAGTAGTTTTAATAATATAATCCGTGGACACAAAAGTGCCCTGTCGGTGGATAATGACCCATACAAGGAGGAAGGTTTAAATGTACTTATAGTTACTGAACAAACTAGGTGAACTTAAATCAAACGTAGATGGAAAGCTAAAGTTGAGCATTGTGAATATCCATAGTCGAGGCCAGGCATAAACTGGTCTTTAAATTGTAGAAATTACGAGTATGTCAAATACTCAGGAGAAACATTTATGTCAAATAGAAACTCAAATGAAAGCTAAACCTTCTGAAACGACTGTAAACTAAAAGGGTTAATTCCCATTGCTCAGTAAACTTTTTTTATAATTTATAAAAGTAAAATTTTTTTATTAATTATTACTTTTGTATGAACAACTGCAGATATATGATAAGCATCAGCTGAATACATTTTTCCACAAATTGTTGCCAACACGATTAATAGCGCTTGAAAAATTTGGAAATTATAAACAAGATTTTCGAATTGGGGAAAAAATCTCATATGGGTGAAAGGAATGAAATAGTGGTCATGGTTTGCATCCCTTTGAGTAACAACAAATAAATAAAAAATAATATAGACAAATAAAATAAACTCTAGATTAGAATTATGATTTTCTGTATTAAAATAAAGTAGCAAACACAAAAGTGAACGCGAAATGCATGTGCCAACTGCTGTAGGAAAACTTTGATGAAACTTCTAATGTCATTTAGGAATTCATGAAAGCCAAAAAAAAAAGGAAAAAGAAACTTTATTGTTGAGAGAGACTTCACACCAGTTACCTAGTTTTCACCGAAAACTAAAGTCTCCTTAAAGCCTTGTTTTCTCCTGAGTTATCAACGTGATTGGAATCGATAGTAATTGCACTTCTATTCTTGTTATTTGAAAAAAATCATTTCTTCTCGAGAAAGGAAAAATTTGGCTTAGGTTATCAAATCAGCAGTGTTGGGAAAGTTCCTAGAAAAACTCGTTACAGTTAAAGTTACAAGTTCGTGAAACTTCAAGTTTCCTTAAATTTACTTTTCTTTTTTTAATGCCAGAAACTTGGTTTCGATAATAACGTATTAATAAAAGTGAGAAAAAGTTGACAAGAAAAACTCTGAGTGTGGAAAAAAATTAAATTTTGTGTTTATTTAAAATTATATAGTTTCAATTTTTGAATTGCGAGTGCATGAACGCATCGAATCTCGATATCTCGAATGAATCGATAATCGAAATGGCAGTTATGGCGGTTTCTCTTTTCTCAAAACCCAACTACTCCTGATAGGTTCAGAAAGTTGTTGGAAATTTTTTGACTCCACTGGGCGAGAATCTTACACATATTTCGAAATTATGGTCCGGGAAATGATTCCACGCAGGTGGAATAATAAATTTATAATCGAAATCGTCCCAGAGCTTGTCAATTGAAGTTACAACAAAATTTCTCACAAAGCGTAGTTTTGTACTAGAAGATATCTTATCGAGAGAATTTTGTCGAAGTCGAAGCAATTTTCGACGTAAATTTGATTTAGAACAAACGATGTTAACCTTTCTTGAGAAAACTGTTGAATTTTGAAAAAAAAGCTGACAGCGCATGCGTGGTTTTCAAGATGGCCGCGCCTCCGAAAGACGAAGAGTCGCAGATGCCAGATTTAAAACAGACACTCGGTTATCGCTTTTCTCGGTCAAAAAAGTTACATTTTATGGAATCGTCGCTAAACTGGAAAATCTCTGATCTTCATGCCTGAAAGTTGGATAGAAGTTTCTCTGAAATCGGCTTTAATTTTAATAAGTATTTATTCGGGAGTGTTCGGGAGAGTTTTATCGAGTTCAATTTCATTGTTGATGAAAAATTTAATTATCATGAGTGTTTTTTTTCGATTCGAAGTACTCGGGAGTGTTCTATGATTTTGAGGTTATGTTAAGCTTTCATTGTTGATAAATTTTTTAATTTCTTCCGGGAAAGTTCTTTGATTTAGCCTACATCGAGTTTTTCTTTCGTGTTCGTGAGTGAATATTTCTATATTTCTATTAGCAGTATTGACAATAAAAGTGTATGGTAGGAATCGTACAATAGAAAAGATCAACAATCGAAACAAAGGTCAGAATAATTAATTATTATACTGCAAACAGGTCTTCAATTGAATCCTTAAGTACCTAAAAATGATTTTTGTCGATCGTTCAAAAACATTTTTCAAATTGTATTGCCCCCTTTTTAAAAGCACTTGATAAAAATAGTTTAGTTTATTAGTTTTATACCCCTATTGAAGTGAATTCGCCTAAAAGGTAAATTTTTATATCCCTATTGAAATAAATTGGCCCAAAAGGTAAATTTTTAATTCTCAAATAGCTAAAAATATATTTTAAGAATGTTCTCCCTATACACGTAACCTCAAAATTGAATAATCTTCCAAAGGGTTTATAAAATCAAAGAAAACATCCCTAATGGTAACTAGAATATTTTGTGAGAAAAATATAACAGTACTTTAGAAAAAAATAGTTTAATTTAATTTATTTAACATTATCCATTTGAGATTTTCCGTTTTTCATTTTGCTTTAGAAAAAAAACGTTATTTTTATTCAATCTTCATAATTAACGGCTTATTTTGTTCTCCACAAGATTTTCTACAAATCTATTTGGATGGCTTTTATTAAAAATGAACTGGTTAGTAATTATACTATTAGTTATTTAATAATTTGTTTTGCACAAATTTAATCATGTTTTAATAAAAACCACCCAAATTTAGTTGTAGAGAATCTTTTGAAGAACAAAATAAGCTGTTAATTATGAAGATTGAATGAAAATTACGATTTTTTTCTAAAGCGAAAGGCAAACACAAAACTGTAAATAACTATTGTTAAGAAAACAATTGCGGCTTGAAATATTTTTTGTTCTAAAGTACACTTATATTTTTTTTACAAAATATTTTAATTAATAATGGGGATATTTTCTGCAATTTTATAAACCTTTTGGAAGTTTATTCAATTTTGAAGTTTTGTGTATATAGTGAACATCCTTAAGATATTATAAACACAAGAATCGCAATTGGTATATCTTTTAAAAGAGAAGAGATTACTTTTCATGAGAAAAGTTTCAAAACATACAAACATTTTCTATTTACAAAATTTTAAATTTTATAAATATTGTTTATTTAGAAGAGAAGAATGAATAAAACACGAATTTGCAACTAATTTTCTGTTTCACGATTCCTTGACATATCTTCGTTGCATTATACATGTCTCATTATATTCAATATTACGTTTAATGTAATAGAATTAATCACTACTGAATTCAGGTGTACACTTGTTCCTGAATTATTCTTTTTGTATTCTTTAAATTATTCCTTTGACACTTTGAGTTCTTTTGAATTTATCTTGTATTCTTTGAATTATTCCTTTGAATTCACCTTGAATTCTTCGAATTCTTTTGAATTTATCTTGTATTCTTTGAATTATTCCTTTGAATTCACCTTGAATTCTTCGAATTCTTTTGAATTTATCTTGTATTCTTTGAATTATCCTTTTGAATTTACCTTGTACTCTTTAAATTCTTTTGAATTTATCTTGTATTCTTTCAATTATTCCTTTGAATTGTTTAAATTAGCCTTGAATCCTTTTGAATTTATCTTGCATTCTTTGAACTATCCTTTTGAATTTATCTTGTATTCTTTGAATTATCCTTTTGAATTCACCTTAAATTCTTTCAACTCTTCTGAATTTATCTTTTATTCATAATTCAATTATTATTTTAAACCCATCTTGTATTCTTTGAATTATTCTTTTGAATTCACCTTGTATTCTTTGAATTCTTTTAAATTCATTTCGAATCCTTTGAATTATTCTTTTGATTTCACCTTGTATTCTGATTTGGAATTCTTTGAATTCAGTTTGAATTCTTTTGAATTCTTTGAATTCATCTTGAATTCTTTCGAATTCGTTGAAATCTTTGAATTCTTTTGAATTCTTTGAAATGTAATGCACATCATTTTGACAAGTTTCGAAATAGTAACTGCGTGAGTTAAATCTATTTTTTTTCGTGATTTAAATTTACATCTTGATATGCTTTTGATACTCCATACATTATATTATGAAATTCACTTTCAAAATTGTGTTTTTAAAATAAAATTATTAGACTATGAAACAAATACAATTTGATTTAATTTCGAGCAAAACGCTTAAATGGAACTAAAATTCAAAACTTTCGTTTTATCACAATATTATAATTTACTTTAAAATTCATAGCTCCTGCTATCTCAGCTCAGAATTATTAGGTGGTAAATAAAGAATGGTTTTTCTAAAAATTATGTTTTTAAGGAACCTTTAATAAAACGAAACAGCAATAATTTACTGTTTCATTAATAAATTTTGAATTTTTTTTGTTCGTGCCCTGGAGTTTAAAGGACAGAATCGAGATATCAGTGTATTCGACAGTAATGAAAAGTTTGCTTCCCGCGACTTAAAACCGAAAATTCACTTTTTAAAAATTTAAATAAATGTTAATATTTTGTTCGCGATATTGATAAAGTTTCAAATCTTGGATTGAAAAATCCGGAGCAAATCCGGGAGTGAAAAATATTTGAATCGAAGAAGGTTTTCAATCAGTTGATTTAGAATTCATTAGAATTTTTAATTAAACTAAATGCTGATCCTTATATAAAAAGTACTTTGCTCTAAAAATTTGGAATATTTAGAAATAAATTAAATGTTGAATCCATTATTTGATTAAATTATTTGAATTAGATTTACGAGTAATTCACAGACCGCTCAGATGACTTTTATAAACAACATTTTTTTATTCAAATACTTTGTTTCGAGTGTAAAGTGTTCGGGATTTTTGAAATTGGGAAGGATTCCAATCGGGCATCATCCATTCTAAATTCAGGTAAATTATTTTATAGTTTACATTGAAAAAGAAAACTGATAAAGCTATTCATTTCATTTTTAATTATTCCATCATTTCCGTTTTAATTAGTTACAAAAAAATGTATTAATCTTTTCAGGACTGAAGGACTGGACCAGAAAAGGCTATGCTGCCATCACTCCTACGAGGGAATCCGCGGCGGTGAGTACACGTTTATTTTTAAAGTTTGTATATAAAAGTAGTAGGTAACTAAGTTACTTCAAAAGTTACTGTAATTGGAACTTGTTCAGGAACTTCGTTACTTACGAGTTAATCCTCAACACTGCAAATCAGTTTCTATTGTACATTAGGTATTGATAGGAATCGAAACACATTAGTTTAATAAAGTCTAGAACACTATTAGAAATATTCGTGAATTTCCGGAACTTTTAGGTTGCGAAAGTAACAAAAATTTTTATAAAATTTAAGATACTTTTCAGAAATCATATTTGAAAATTACCAAATTGTAACTGAAATTTACCAAACTGTAACTGAATTTTAATGACTTTGTCTTAAATTTCAGTTACGGTAACTGAACATGCCGAAATTTTTCTTAAATTTACCAAATTGTAACTGAAATTTACCAAACTGTAACCGAAATTTCAGAAACAGTAACTGCATGAAGATTCAGTCTCATATGAGCGGCTGATAGTAAAAACGGGACAATAAAAGTTTATGAGTAAAAATGGAACGTAAATTTTTCGGGGTAAAAAGGGAACAAACATATCTTCGGAGTAAAAACGGAACAAAATTTCTGCAGAGTAAAAATGCAACAAACTAATTCTCCGAGTAAAAACGGAGCAAACGAGTAAAAATTGATATATCCCCTCCCACCAGCCGTGCGCGGAATTAGTTAAAAATATCAGTTAACTTAGAAAAAAGCAACAACGGTTGCCAAAATGCCAAATTTCCACTTTTTGGAAAAACTGGCCAACGAAATAAAGGGGTTTCCCGATAATTAAAATTTTCCACTTTTTTCTGCTCCGGATGTTTGACAAGAGTCTCCTTGTTACAAAAAAATGTTTACCGGACCACAGGATCAGTTAAAAATATCAATTAACTTAGAAAATAGCTATCACGGTTGCAAAAATGTCAAATTTCCACTTTCTGGAAAAAGTAGCCCACGAAATAAATCAGGGCTTTCTCGATATTTAAAAATTTCCACTTTTCTTTGCTCCGGATGTTTCATAACAGTCTCCCTGTTACAAAACAAAGTTTACCGGATTTAAAAGCAATAAAATCTGTACTTGCATACCAATACTCACAGGAAATATAAATAATTTACGAAATTAATTTTGGAAAATTTTCAGGGATACTAAAATGTAATTCAAAATTTATTCGATTTTTATGCTTTGAAAGCTTCGCCTCCGAATGAAGTTGCAAGTTTAATACTATCAAAATGTTACACACGCTCTCATGACCTTGCTAATTAATTTATTTCAGGAAAGCTCTAGTTAAAAGTTAAAATGAAAAATTTATGGAAAAATATTATCTTGGGTTTTTGAAAATACACTGAATTTTCAGATTTATTTACTTGATTCTTGGCCCTGAGACTCTTTTTCAGTAAGACACGAAAATAGCGAGGTATTTTTTCACCCTAATTATTTTCCTGTCGTCAACACCCGGAGGCTTTCCCGTTATTTCTTTTCCTGTAAACTAAAACGCCGAGTTTCATGCTAAAAGACGGAGTCGCAAACAGTGCGTGAAAATGAAAATAATATATTTCGAGCAGGAAAATTCTCTTGCGAAATAGTGTATATTCATCAAGAAATGGCCATTTTTCAACTTCTCGAATTACAAGTGTTTCGTAAACAAACCCTGAAAATCACCATGAGAAAAAGATAACTTATTTCATGTATAAAATAAACCCTTTCGAAATCCTGGAAATCTCTTTCTTTATTTTGAAATCTTGTGCAATTTTGATACGGAAGCAAAAAAAAACTCCTTTTCTTTTTAAAACTCTCTTTTTTCTTTTACTTCGCAGCCATTTTCAGTGGACATAAAATTCGTTTTCAAATATTTGGAAAATTTCCTCTAAAATAGGGAGGCGTAATTTATTCTCACCTAAAGTGCCACATCCGTTTCTCTTGAGAGGCCTAGAAGACTGATGCTTGTAATTTTCATCACAGCAAGTGAACAACTTACGTCCTCCTATTCCTCAGGGTGTATCGTTCATTTAATTTCTACCTGAACGAACATGTATTCTCTTATGCAGACAGAATTACCCTATCTAGAGAAGCATGGTAATTGGTAATTATTTATGCAAACACATTTTAAACTAGCCTCCTCTTGTGCTCGGAAAATTCGTCCCAGAATAAAGCTTTAAAATTTTTAATTCTGCGAAATCTCATTGTTTAGCTTCTTTCAATCTCAATTTGATTATTTAATTTGTAATTCTGCGTAATTTACTATTTAATTAAGCATTATATTCACATTTTGCAAACTGCATTTCTCTTCAGAACAAATAATATTTTACTTTAGTATAGGGATTCTGACATTATTTTGTTATAAAACTCTTTAAAGTTGTTTTGTAAAGGAAAGATAAACGATATTTTATACCGTTTATCGTTAAACCTTCACTTTAAAAAATATTTTTCTTTATTCCTGGTAACGTGATATTACGTCAAGCAGGCCAATGTAAGCTTTTGTGTCTTTCTTTGCTGGATTTTTCTCCTGAATATGCAGAAAAACATTTATTAGTTCAGGCTGACATCATCCCACTCAACACATTCTTTAAATTTTATTACTATTATTATAAAACACTCATTGTAAAATTACAAGGGGCGTAAAAATTCTTTTTCCATAGAACTAGGTTACTTCCTCATTGTACATGTGACGTGGAACGAAGAAACCCACCTTATGACCGAAAAAAATCAATTTTCAGGTTTTTATTGATTCTGAATAATAAAGATTTCTCCTATCTAATAAAAAAATCATCCCCATTGCTTCACAATTAAAATTGATTTCTGGAGCTCAAAGTTAGTACAAGGCCCCCTTTGCTACCTGTTCGTCTTCCTTTCACTTTGATCCGCTTTTTCTCGTAAACTCATTTTCGCTCGTAAGGTGGGTTTCTTCGTTCCACACCACATATGTTTTTTACATCTGTTAGGAGAAGATGTACACAGGAAGACTCAAGAGTTTATTTTCTCTGCCGCGAGTTTTTATGATGCCTCAAAAGACTTCCACAATTCAAAGTTTAAAGTACCATAAGTGAAACTGACTTATGAAAAATATCTTGTTAGTCTTTTAAAAAAGAAAGAACTATTTTATTCATCTTCACACTATTTTACTCTTTAAAAAAAAAAGAGATGAAACGAGGAAGAAGGGTTCTGCGGTCATTGAGATCAAGCCGACACGTGTCTGCATTTATCTGAAAGAAGGGAAAGTTCAGGGGAATCGATTGAGTGAGGATGAGTCTAAGTTCTTCGAACCTAACACGCAGAGTCGAGAAAAAATAAGTGTCCTAATTCTCCAGTGACAAATTCGAATTCTCTTTTCCTTTCTTTAAATTACATCTTTATACCTTTAAATTATTTACAAATTTGACAATTTGAATTTACAATATTTAAGAAATTGTAAAAATTTATATGAAATAATATTGTTAAATTTTAAAAATTTGTTTAATAAGTCATTGCAAAATGATTTGATGAGTGGCATAAATCAGCTTAAAGCCCAGCATATATCTGTTATCGTATTTAGCTAAAATTAATTTGCAAATCCTAATGGCTTTTTGGTGTACGTTTGCAGCACTATCACTCTAGCTTTGTGGCAATTACTGACTGGAACAAATCATTGTATAGCGTGATAATATATATCAACGGAAAATATATACGTTGCATATTAGGACAGTTTTGATTTTCTATCATTACCTGTGTGCCAGAGCGGAAATTAATTGAAAAGGAACCTCATTGTGCACAAATTAACTGAAATATTAATTACTAATATCATTATTCATTAAATATTACTATTACAAAATAAATTTCTTTGAAAAGTTGGTAAATAGAAATAATAACATAAAATATAACATTTTATTTATAAGTAAGAACGATGATTTTGTGCCTTTAAGGTCTAGGATATTATTTTATTTATAATACTTGTATAACATATTAACATTTATAATATTTACAACATATTAACATTTATATTATAATATTTACAACATATTAACATTTATAATATTCACAACATATTAACATTTATAATATTTGCAACATATTAACATTTATAATATTTACAACATATTAATATTTATAATATTTACAACATATTAACATTTATAATATTCACAACATATTAATATTTATAATATTTACAGCATATTAACATTGATAACATTCATAATATTATTTATTACATTTTATGCAGTACACATTCTGAAGTCAAAATAATCTCAGGCAAGAATTGCTCGCAGTAGTAAAAGCAGGATGTGGTCAGACAAGCGGGGAAAAAAATTAAATGGTTTCTGCAGTGATGTGTTCTTATTCAATATTTAATTTTCGTTCTAAATTAAAAACAAACTTTGTTCTATGCAAGTCAAATGTATAATTAATTTTCAATCCCAGTAATAATTTACATATAATTTTCAATTCTGATTGAAATGTAAGAGAAACCTAAGAGAAACGTATTTTTTCGCAGATATTTATTATCCATTAGAATGAGACACTTAACAGGTACCTGTAACTGACAGCTCATTAAAGGAATTTTTCTCAAAGCGACAATGCATCAAATATGAATTGACAAAGGGAAATTGCTTTTATACTGTCAGAAGGAGCAGAAAACTTTATAACAAAACACTTGTTTTTGACAACAAACATCTTTTTGTAAATTATCGACAGGAGGATATCGAAAACGATGAAAATACAAAAGTTTATCGTTTATATAAACTATATAAATCATTTCAAAACAAATCTGAACCTTGAAACCATAACGCGAAAAAAATCGGTTTCAAAGTGCTGTGTAGGACGAATGATGGATGGTTGGAATCATTTTGATACATACTGAAGCTTTTCTTACTTTTCGAGATATTTAAAGTCTCCTTTTTTTTCGTTGGAAGTGTATCACAACCCCTTTTTCGTATTGAGTCTTTCCCAGTGAATATTACAAAGCGTTTCCCTTGAGTCAAAATCCTGACACCCACATGAAGCTATTTATTTCGAAACATGTTCTGCAATTCTTTACGCGAGTTATTATTGAAAAATGATCAGGATCAACTTTTTAAAAATGATAAAAATGTATTCAAAGAAATTTCAGTCTTTCTACTGTATAAATTTAAAATTCTAAACAGTAATTTCGACTTGCATTAGAAAAAGAATAAACTCCTGCTTAATAGTCATTATGCATGCGTCAATAGTGATGTGCGAAACTAGAACAAACTGCGGAAAGCAGTCTTTACCACAATCCCGTGTCGCATTTGCACTGCAACTTAATCTGTAAAGTTGGATGAATATAACTTTAAATCCCCAAATCCAAACTTCTACCTTTCTGCGCTAATTTTCCCTTCTCCCTCTTCCTCTCATCCTTCCCTCTCTCTCCCTCTTTATCTTAACTTTCCTTCCATATCTTACTCTATCTCTATCATTTCCATACTAATTTCAATTATTATAGACCTATATCTCTATTATCCTGCCACTCGAAGATGCTTGCCACATTGTTCGCAACCAGGTCACCCATTTCTGATTTCCTAGAAACCAGTTTTTCCTCTTTTCAAGCCCTTTCAATTCACGATGAAAAGTAAATAAGGTTGAAAATGTGCATTTAAAATAGATTACATTTTGCTCAAATCTTTTCAAATAGTAATGCTAATCAGAAAAAAACTTGCAGCGTTAGTAAGAGATGGATAAGAGGTGAATAAAAGATTTATTGAGAGGATATAAAATAATTCGATTATTATTATTGTTATTGACGAATTCATTTCTGAACAGGCTCTTTTTTATTATAACATAATTTTTTTTAATCTTTAAAAATGTGTAAGGGTGATAGCCAAAAAGTTGACTATATTACTCTCTAAATCTGAAGTAGTAGTTTTCTACTAATGAAATAGTGCCGAATCGTTTACCGATTGCTTTAGTAATCATTTTTACTAACTTTTAGTAAAAAACTACTAACTAATAATAGAAAACTACTAGTTCACTTATTAAGGCTTACTAAATAAATTAGTAACCCTTGCTACGTGAATTAGTAGTTTTCTAACATTAATTAGCGGTTTTCTATTATAAATTAGTAGAAATGCTTACTGAAGCAATTGGTAAACGATTCGGCACTATTTCATTAGTAGAAAACTACTAATTCAGATTTAAAGAGTAGACCACGAAATTTCCGAAAAAAATATTCTGCTTAAAATATTTTTTTAAACATTAAAAAATTTTTAAACATTTAAAATATTTCCGCCTAAAATATATTTTTTTGAATACGACCAATCCAAGAGATTGGTCGTTTAAATTACCGCCAAAAATTTTTTTTGCGGCCTAAATTAGCACTAAATCAGCACTAAATTTCTGCGTAAAGCAGAATTTGATGGTTACTACCCATTTTTGAAAAAAATTACCGGACAAAATTTTTTTTGCGGACTATATTAGCCCTAAATTAGCACTAAATTCCTGCGTAAAAGCAAAATTTGATATGAGCAGCAGTTTCTGTTTTTTCGGGGTGGTAGTTGCAGCTTCATGTGAATTTTGCACTCCTACCCATTTTTTTTGAAATCGCAGTACACACAATTTTTTTTGGCGGCCTAAATTAGCACTAAATTATTGCATAGTGCCCATATTAATATGATAATGTGGTAATTCCAGCTTCACAGACCTTACTGTTTTTATATTTTTACACTAAAAAAAAAATTAAGAAAATTCTGGTTAAATATGCCCTTACTATTTTTTTCTGGATAAAGTCACAAGAATTCTGGGTAAAGTAATCAGAAATTTTGGTTAAAGTAACTAGAAATTCTGGTTAAGGCAATCAGAATTCTGGTTACTTCAACCAGAAAAAATAGTAAGGGCATATTTAATTATCCAGTTAAAGTTTAAACATTTTTATTTTAACTTCTTAATTCCTCCTTTTTAAATAGTTTTTATATTAGGTAACTTAAAATCACATTTTACATAAATAATCGCAAAATAATAATTTATTTATCGGCATTTGGAACTCGAAAGTTCATTGCCTCATCTACCCGAGACCGCCACGCGTTTCTATCCTGTGC
>JBAGKK010005137.1:0-12426 GCA_037177015.1 Euceroptres primus | reverse complement strand
TTCAATTAACAAAACATTTATTTCATTTTAATAAATGAAAAATATCTACCTTATTAATCGAAACAAATAATTTTTTTTGGTACAATTTGTTCAATTTAAATGCAGGATTTGCTTAAATTAAATTCATTTGAGTTTATACAAATATTTGTATGATTTAAACAAAAATTATAATCTGCATGCGATAATTCTTTTAAAAAACGTTAATAGCGTAGAAGGATTTTTCTCACAATAAAGACTACAATCATACTGAATATAAAGGAATCTAAAACATGTTACAGTACCGTCGTTACGCATCCCGTGGATCCCGACAGGTAGTCTAAAAAAAGTGGTGTCTTACACTTAACACTTCTTGACCACAAAATTTAAAATTTTTAAAAATTATTTATAAAATTGAATAAAGTTTAAAAAACAAAATCCTTACTTCATTTAAAACAAAAAATGTTTAAAGCGAACAAGAAATTCATTTAATTTAAACAAAAGATTTATTCAAATAAAATAAATGGGCCAAAAAATGAATTTGTTTGAATCAATTTGTTTGAATCATTGTTTGAATCATTTGTTTAACCCCATATCAACGCTATAATTTGTTTGATTCAAATAAATTTTGTTTGAATCAAATAAATTTTGTTGGAATCAAACAAATTTTGTTGGAATCAAACAAATTTTGTTGGAATCAAACAAATTTTGTTTGAATCAAACAAATTTTGTTTGAATCAAACAAATTTTGTTTGAATTAAACAAATATTTTTCTGAGTGTTTTAGATCATAACCATGATTTATACCTATTGTGCAGTTTTCACAGACTTTTGCGGGTTCCCCTCTTGTGACACACTCTGTAAAACAACTAGAATCCTAGTTATCTTAACCAGAAAAACTAGTGAACTCGAATTCTGGTTATTTTAACCAGACATTTTTTTTTAACATAGGTGCTTTTGATATTTGATTTGATTATTATTTTACATTGATTTGTTAAATTCTTCTCATTAGAGAAAAGATTATAAGATTAAGTATGCTTCTAATTATTTTAGCCTCGCATCAGTTTTTTGGTATCTATGTAATTCCCGTACCTTCTATAATAATCATCATTTACACCAGAAGATTCGTAACTCACGGTCGTTGCGTGGGGTTTCGGAGTATTCGTTCGGTCCAGGGAAATTTATGAAATCGCCGCTTAAGCTGCTTCGTCGATATCGAACCTTGGTATTTATTTTTGGTAGAGTCCTCGAATATATACGCGAATAACGGAATTAACGCTTTGGAACTTATTGAGCGAAACTTTTTATCGTTCGCTAGCACCACCATTTTCCACTTGCCCATAAGCTCTGCACATCGATAGATCGAAAGTTTTTCATTTCAGGAAGATAGTTAAACCCATGAAAATTGTGAGTCAGTTTCTTTTTATCACAACATTATGATTCAAGCTTCTTTTGCACAGGACAGTCCAAGATTTTTTGGCTCATATTTTAGTTTAACAAATTAGTTAAAATTCTCTGATAAAAAAATTACATCTTAGATTTTAAAAAAAAATGAATACACTCTTATAGTGATAGAATGTAAAAAATCTAGCTTCAAAAGTTTATGACTAAAAGAAAGTTGTTTATGTCTCGATACTCGTCAAGTTTAAACTTAGAAGTTTAAAGTTTAAAACTTTAGAAGTTTGAAGAGTTCTAAACGTCAATTTCTTAAACTTATTTTCTTGAAGAAATTGTACTTTTTGCGAGATAAAAAGTACAAAAAAGAGGTAAGCAGCTCGAAAATGGACGTAGTTCTAGGATGGGAGAAGAGTTAGGATCACCTAGGGAATTTCGAGACGACGACCGGTACTACTCGACCAACTGGTCGCGGCATATTGTCAGGGCGATAAAACGAAAGCAGAAGGCGGCCAAATAAATTTATTAATGCTGGAAAGCAGTGGCTGGCTGCATTCCACAGGGGGCTGCAACCGACACACTGAATTGTCGCTCTCATTAGCGACTCGATCTCTCTCCTCCTCTCTATTCTCCTTCTTCTTCTCACGACCTAAGCTCTTGCCTCCTTTCGAGTTTCGAGCTACTTCTCGATTGATATGCGTCTCACAGACTTTCGATTCCATTTCCAGAACCACACTAATCTCAGGCTTTAATGAATTTTAATCGAGCCCGTAGACACATTCCATCAAACGATTTCGATACCCGATGAAACCTCTCGGCCGTGTTAATTAAATACAATTTCGTCGATGCCGATCTTCCTCAAACGAGCTGTCTCTCCAGCTCTAAAGAAGATTTGAGCACCTTATAATCTAAACTTGTAAGGAAAGAGACAAAAAAGCTGGTTGAAATGGTAAAACACGACGTTTGTATTCAAGTCGAGAAACGATTCGATCGTTTTGGTAAGAAAATTGGGAGAGACGATTAAGGAGATTGCTACCGATGAGAAAATTTATTTCTGTTGAATCTAAATTTTTTACTTAGCTTGACCAAGAACATGTAAAGATTAATTTGAAAATTATCCAGTCGACAAAGTAAAACAAGTGCTTGGACTTTTTAAATTTTAATTATTTAATTTAATTTAATTTAATTTTAATTTAATTAAAAATAAATTAAATTTTAAAATAGGTTCTTCATTATATTTTACATCGTCAACAATTGTCAACTGACAGGCTTACAAATCGAATTCGTCAGATGACGTATCGATAATCGCTAAAACTGTTGGTACTCAGTGGAACATTTGACTTATTGCATATTCAATCAAATTCTGCAGGATTCATGTGTAGTAATGTTTTTTGGAGAACATACGTGCACTGAAAATAATGTCACCGCTGTCAATAACCAAACTTCCATCACAGGCGAATTGAAATTACAATACGGAAATCAAAAGGGGTAGTAAAATCGAACAATGCTGTACGAAGTGAAATTTATTTCAGCATTCTGCAAACCGAATATAATTTCAATTTATGTTTTTCGTCAATACTCTGAAATTGATAATGTTCAAACTTCCAAACTTTCAAATGTGCAAGGTGAACTCAGATTTGAATAATAAGATGAATGATAAATACAGATGAACTCAGATTTAAATGATAAGATGAATGATAAATACAGATGAACTCGGATTTGAATGATAAGATGAATGATAAATACAGATGAACTCAGATTTAAATGATAAGATGAATGATAAATACAGATGAATTCAGATTTGAATGATAAAATGAATGATAAATACAGATGAACTCAGATTTGAATGATAAGATGAATGATAAATACAGATGAACTCAGATTTGAATGATAAGATGACTGATAAATACAGATGAATTCAGATTTGAATGATAAGATGAATGATAAATACAGATAAACTCAGATGAATGATAAATGCAATCGATAATAGTAATTTGGCCGGTGTATTGTTATTGCTCAGAGGTTGAGTGTAAAATCTGGAGGACTTAACTCGAGTTTTATGAACGGCTTTCGTAAGACAAAGGCCAGGGCCCAGTAGCAGTAGGTTTAGGTTATTTAACACCGCGTGCCGGTGGTCGGGGCGTTAATTAGGCGGCGCTCATATGCTAATACAGGGTCTAAGCTCCGCTTATTCTTGTAGTTGCTGCCATGAGCCAGGAACAAGCACATACAGCCAGGGTCTGCTATTAGGTTACTTTACTCATAGTAACCAACTACACATACTAGATTCTACATACTACATACTATAATAGTATAGAGTATAGTGTATATAGTACATATGGTGGTACCTTGAGGAAATACAGCGTGTAGGTATTCTCATGTAGAGGTACATGAGAGCATTCACATATTGTACCTACACCTGGAAGCAAGCCCACCAAGCTATTTGTCTCGCTAATATCTTCTCCTCCTTCTCCACTTCTCCTAAGGTAACAAAGCTAACTGCCCTTCTGATACTAACTCTGTTTCTAACCCCCCGTGACTGAACGTGTAAAGCACAAGGGAAAATGTGTAAGAGCAAGCCACTAATAATTTCGTAATAAAATGAAACAAATTTTTTACTTCAAGTGGTTAAAATTGAACCTACATTTCTAGATTTGGAAGATGCACTTTAATTGCGCATTCTTTCTTCAGTTTTGACTTTTGGTTAGTGTCGTAAGAAGTTTTCGGTATTAAAAGGTCCAAATGAACAACAACGAATTAAATATAAAAATGTATAGTCGGCAACGTTTCGGACCTCTTATGGTCTCTTTTAACCCAATTCCCGTATCGGGGGGTAAATTTGACCCAAGGAAAAACTCAAACCATCAGATTTTTCCACGAGTTCGATGGTTTATTGTTAATTATTTATTATTCTGATTTAACGAATATCAAATTCCATAATTTTATCATAAAGTAGAAGGTTCAAAAGTGATCTATGAATTTTTCCAGAATTTTTTATGCATGTTTAATTCATTTTCAAGACACCAGGTCAATTTGACCCCCCCCCCCCTATACGGTTAACGTAGGTAAAAAACAGCGATACGGGAATCGGGTTAAAACCAGCTAAAAATAATAATTTATTGTAAAAAATAATAATAATTTATTGTAAACATTTTTGTTTAAAAAACTGAACTACAAAGTTAATAAATAGAGCTATATATAGATAACAAAAATTATTGAGATATGGAATACAAAGTTTTTGGATTAAAAAACAGATATTTGAAAAAATATATTATCTTAAAGGAACGTGATTTTTTTAGTGTGTATGATAAATATATAAGATGGTGTGATGTTGACCAGGGTCCAGGGATAAGGTTAAAGATGTAAATAAGTTCAAAATGTTGATTACTGGTCAATTCTATAATTAGTTTAAAACTGAGAGACTCTCAGTACAACTTTACGTTTCTACCGTTCGTCGACAGTCCTCATCAGAAGATAATAAATTTGTACTGAGAGTCTCTCAGTTTTAAACTAATTATAGAATTGACCAGTAATCAACATTTTCTACTTATTTACATCTTTAACCTTGTATGATAAATATCTATTTAGTGTATAGCACTATAGTGTATACGTTTTTTTTTAAGTTATAAATAAAATGTTTTACCTGAAGACACTAGTTGAGAATGATGAAAAAGAGCGACGTAAACAATTTTTTTCTTTTTTTATTAAAGAGAAATCCATGAGAGTGCTTGGGAATTGATAGGAGTGCTTGATATATTTTCATATATCAACTTATAAATAAAGTTATTTATCATGTATTTTATTAAATGCATGATGAAGCTGTCCGGCTCGACTTGTATATTAATGTTAGCGTAAGCCAACATTAAAATAACTGTGTGATTAAGAAAGAAAAATAAAAATATTGAGGCTACAGTTTGTTGACATAAAATTATTTAGAGGCTATGTTAAGAGAAATACGTATATAGGTTTGAAAAATGTTATCTTACCAAAGATTGAGTATGTGAACATTATACCGTAAACTTCTTACGACACGATGTATGGTACTTTAACCTTTAGAGGGCCGCCAATTTGGGAGGAAAATCGACCTCAGAAAATTGGCTCAAAAGGTATCTTATATCATTGATTGACCGTAGACAAAGTCTCCATCAGGGGGTGAGCCAATATATTGGCTTTCCGGCCCTCTAAAGGTTATTAAGCACAAGCAATTAAATTCTTCTAGGAGATATCGATGCTGGCAATTTGATAAACTGCAAACGGTACAGGAGAACGATTACGTAACTTTCTCACTCGTCATTTGTCATTTGTCATTTCTCACTTTTCATTTTGCAGATGTTAATTTTGGTAAACGTAAAACGAAAAAATATGGAAATTTTGATTAATGTGACATTAAATTTTGATCGCATGTGATGCGATTTCTGTAGGAAATTTATTTCTGAATTGTGGAACGAAATTCATTTTCACAATTGAATGAAAAATTTGAAATTTGGATGCTTTTGAAACAGAATTGAAAATATTTTTCAAACTTTTATAAATTTCTGAAACAAGACTTTTACAAGACCTAAAAATTCTATAAAAGTCTGCTTAATAATGAATAGAAAATTCAAGAATCGTAGGCACCCTTTTGCTAAAAATTTATTTCAAAAGGCTAGGTCTTAAGTCTCTATAGAACTTTTTGTAAAATTAAAATAGAATTTTTATAAAATTTTTATCCATAATATTTCCACTATAATTTAATATGTAACTGTTTTCTTAAATTTTTCTGTATTTTTCGTCATAACTTTATTTAAAATGATCTGATAAAATGATCTTTATTAAAATGATCTGAAGCAAAGTTAGTTTTAATTGTTGTAAATAAATTCATAAATTTAAGCAAACAGTATAGAAACAGACTGACCGATAATTTGGAGTTTATAGAAAAATTAAAAGTAAATATGTTACTTGCATGACATGAAGAACACTTACCGTTATCAAAAATAAATCAAGTAGGGAAATTTTAATAAATAATAACTAAAAAATAATGATTAAGTAAAAGAAATAAGTGCAACAAGAAATAATGATACTTTTATTTCTTTACTAACCTTATACTTTTATTTCTTTACTAACCTTTTTACACATTTCCCTAATTTGATTGTTATTTTGTCTTACATTTATAATTTTATACTTCGGAATAAAAAATGTCATCCACATATAATATAACTCGATTTAATGCCAGTTTTCCAAAGAAGAAACACTGCTTCCCTTTTAAACTCTTGACTTAAGGGATCATACCACTTTAGACGCCCGAAAAAGGCTATTTTTGCGAATTTTTCAAGCTATTTCTATTATACATATATATTGATGTAGTTCTTTTTGCGCTCCATTAACACACTCTTAAAATGTGTGAAAAATTTTTTTTATTGATTTTACATCGTTTTTTTATACAAAAAAGCGAGGCGAACTCGAATAATAGGTGTGTACTCGGCGTTAATGGACAAAAAGATTTAGACTCAGTAAGAGTGTAAGTATGTCCAGAACTAGAATAAAGTCAAAATATTTATTTTTACTATTTTTTTGGCTTGAAAAACCACCAAAAAACCTTATTTTTCGATTTTCTTTAAACATCCACCATTTTTGTTATTTTTGCCTAAAAATTAATAATTCTAGCTCGGGCCATAGCCATACTCTTACTGAAAATCTTTTTGGTTTTTGTGTTTTAGGTAATCCTTCACAAAAAGCCATTGACACCGTGAACACACCTATTATTCGAGATATTATGTTCGCCACGTTTTTTTGTATAAAAAATTATGTAAAATCAATAAAAAAAATTTTTCACATATTTTAAGAGTATATTAATGGAGCTCAAAAAGAATTACATCAATATATATATATATATAATAGAAATAGCTTGAAAAATTCGCAAAAATAGCCTTTGGCGCCTAAGTGGACGTTGGGCGTCTTAACGTTATCGGCGATATTTAAATTCCATATTGAAAGAAGGCTTGAATTGAAAAAAATTGACATGTACAAAATCAAAAGTAACAAATGACAAGTGAAAAATGAGAAGTGACAAAGTTACATAATTGGCCCTCAGACTTCACTGCTTTCAATTTAATCCAAAAAGAAAAATCCAAAAGAAATCCAATTTTGAAAGCCACATAATATGGCAATTAGAGGTATGCAGTTTATCGGTTCGAATTTTCAAGGTAAATAATTGGTACCTTTTCGGCCACTTTTAGAACATTGAATTTTTCTAAATTGGGTTTAATTTAAGAAGAAATTGAAGCTTTTAAGCTCTCTTCGAATACAAAATTTCCCGAAGTCGGAATTATTCAGTTGGTTTTGAAACTAAATCCATCTGAAATGCAATTCGGATTTGAAAAATTCGAATCGAAGATTCGAATCGGCGATTTCTCGAAATCGAAATTATTCAGTTAGTTTTGAAACTAATTTCATCTGAAATTCAATTCGAATTTGAAAAATTCGAATCGTCGATTCGAATGTTCGATTCGAATTTTTCAAATTCGAATTGCATTTCAGATGGATTTAATTTCAAATCAAATTTCAAAATTAGAATCGAATATTTGAATCAATGATTCGAATTTTTCAAATTCAAATTGCATTTCAGACGTATTTAATTTCAAAATCAACTGAATAATTTCGATTTCGAGAAATCTTGTATTTGAAGAAAGCTTGGAAGCTTCAATTTCTTCTTGAATTAAACTCAATTTAAAAAAATTCAATGTTCTAAACCGAAAAGGTACCAATTTACATTGAAAATTCGAAGTGGCGAACTGCACACCTGTAATGGGAATTGTAATTTGTAAAAGTTAATGCTCCAGAAGAGATGATGTCCAAACTTGGAATCTTCAGAACCGTTAGGTACCAAAGAATCCTTCAAGGTTAATTCAATTCAAGTTGAACAGTTTCATAATTTCACTGATGATTCGAAGTAGGGTAAAGGAACCTAATGTGGATCAGGGTCTAAATGTGGAAAAATGTTGATGTCTGCTGACAATTAATTTTATTATTCATAAGATTTGTATTTTAAATATTTAGCGCAATTAATAGTATATCACTTAAAATCAAAATGTATCAAGTGACTAAAATCTTTATAGATGAAAAAATTATTTTTCCAAAAACATAATCATTCATAACACAGGCACACAAAAAAAAGAAAGTCTGTGGAGCCAAAAAAGCGATCTACATAGCATTGTAGTATTAATCTAACATAGTCAAAATCTGCATTGATTGGAATTTTCTGCTTACTAGTTTTTTTTATTTGAGTTTGAATTTTTAGTTTAGGTCAAATTATTCCAAGTAGGCCACCATAAATCGAAAGTCGCTTTTTTTTGCTGTAAAATGAATTTTTTAATTGCCCGTATGTTCGAAAAGATTTCTCCAGATTTTGGTCGCAAAAAAATTTATTTAAAAAAGTTATTAACAATGAAAATTTAATGTTACAACATGATCAACATTTTTCTTGCGAACGGCTAAACGGATTTTGATGATTCTTATGTTGAAATTGTTGTGTACATTCCAGAAATCTGTCTTCCGAATATAAAAACATTGAATTGGTTTAAAAAAATATCAATTGTTTGTAAACAAATTGAATTTTTTTCTTTCAAAAGAAAAAATTTTTTGCACGTTATTCTATATTTTTTCTGGAGAGAATTAGAAATACTAAGTAGTTTCTGTTATAGAAACTACTTAGATATTTTTTCTGGAGAGAAATGCGAAAAGAAATACTAAGTAGTTTCGTTTGTAATAGATATTTTTCTGGAGCGAAATGCGAAAAGAAATATTAAGTAGTTTCTATTATAATAGACATTTTTTCTAGAGAGAAATACGAAAAGAAATACTAAGTAGTTTCTATTATAATAGAAACTGCTTAGTATTCCTTTTCGCATTTTTCTCTCCAGAAAAAATGTCTAAACAGTTTCTATTATAATAGAAACTACTAGTTTCTATTATAATAGAAACTACTTAGTATTTCTTTTCTCATTTCTCTCTAGAAAAAATGTAGAATAACGTGCAAAAAAATTTTTCTTTTGAAAGAAAAAAAGTTCAATTTGTTTATAAACAATTGATATTTTTTTAACCAAATTCAATTTTTTTAAATTCGGAAGAAGGATTTCCGGAATGTACGTTTTTAAACAAAAATTTCAACGTAAGTATCATCAAAATCCATTTAGCCGTTCACGAGAAAAATGTTGATCATGTTGTAACATTAAATTTTCATTGTTAATAACTTTTGCAAAAAAATTTTGTTTGTGACAAAAATCTGGGGAAATCTTTCCGAACATAAGGGTTATTAAAAAATTCATTTGACAGCGAAAAAAAAACGACTTTCGATTTATGGTGGCCTACTTGGGATAATTTGACCTAAACTAAAAAATCGAACTCGACTTTAAAAAAAACTAGTAAGCAGAAAATTCCAATGAATGCAGATTTTGACTATTCTCTATTCTAGATGCTATATAGGTCGCTTTTTCGGCTCCGCACACTTTTTTTTTGTGTGCTTGTGTAATCATACCTAGGTTCAAATGTGGATCATAATCATACCCTGAGTCCAAATGTGGATCATAATCATACCCTGAGTCCAAATGTGGATCATAATCATACGCTGGGTCCAAATGTGGCTCATAATCATACCCTGAGTCCAAATGTGGATTATAATCATACCCTGGGTCCAGATGTGGCTCATAATCATACCCTGGGTCTAAATATGGATCATAATCACACTTTCACCAAAAATGTCCCCAAAGTTGTGCAAATTGCTTTTGAAAATCTATCTTTCGTATTTTTGATGTCAAAGAACCTACCTAAGGTTTCCCATGAGAAAAATAATTTTGGATTAAAACTCTATGTTGAAAATCACGGTTTCTGAAACCTGATCCACATTCGGTTCCCTTGCCCTAATGACACAAAATAAATAAATGCATTAATTTGATGATTATCTAAGCTATTAATTACGAATGGTTCTTAGACCTCCAATCAAAAATTATTAAACTTATACATACACCTGTATTGAATTTACATTAATATTAAATACCTATAATATCTAATTGTTCATCTCAGGTGTAAAAAGCTTTGAAGGCAGTTAAGCAGAAGCCGAAGCTTAAGAGGGCTTCATGTTTCGATCTTGAATGACCTTCGGTTCATCAGATTCCTCGGATAGGAATCCGCAGTGTGATCGAGATTGGTATCTGTCGCCTAAATGGCCCTGCGAAGGGATCCGTCATTCTAACACAACGTAGGCGGCACTGGGAATCACAAGAGCTCGCCTCTTTTAATTTATCCATTTGGACACTAAAGGGTATGCGATAAATGCCTCAACATCTGCAGAAAAAAGACATTTATTTTTGTTTTATTAACCTCTTCAAAATGCTAATTACAATATCATTACCATAATGTGGTTCCATTCCTTTATGCTCATTCATCATTCATAAATAATGAATGGCTCATCAGCTCATCAGCTGTTTGAAAATTTGGTAACATTGAAGTTTGGATACTAGGCACCAAAATATGAAAGTATTTAAAATTTGGTCTATATCTATTTGGCAGAATTGAAGAATGAATTTGAAAAACTGAAGTTTAGATATTATAAAATATGCAAATATTGAAGTTGGGTTCATGTCAATTTGGAAGAATTGAAGAATGAATTTGGAAACATTGAAGTTTGGACATTAGCACAATGTGAAAGTGTTCAAAGTTTGGTCCACATCAACTTGAAAGACATTATTAATGGATTCGAAAACATTGAAGTTTGGACATTATTAAAATTTAAAAATATTGAAGCTGGGTCTACATCAATTTGAAATAATTGAATAATGGATTGGGGTAATTGAAGAATGAATTTGAAAAACTGAAGTTTGGATATTATCAAATATGCAAATATTGAAGTTGGGTTCATGTCAATTTGGAAGAATTGAAGAATGAATTTGGAAACATTGAAGTTTGGACATTATCGCAATGTGAAAGTGTTCAAAGTTTCGTCCATACCAACTTGAAAGAAATTATTAATGGATTTGGAAACATTCAAGTTTGGAAATTATTAAAATTTGAAAATATTGAAGCTGGGTCCACATCAATTTGAAAGAATTAAATAATGGATTTGGAAGAATTGAAGAATGAATTTTAAAAACTGAAGTTTGGATATTATCAAGTATGCAAATATTGAAGTTGGGTTCATGTCAATTTGGCAGAATTGAAAAATGAATTTGAAAAACTGAAGTTTAGATATTATAAAATATGCAAATATTGAAGTTGGGTTCATGTCAATTTGGAAGAATTGAAGAATGAATTTGGAAACATTGAAGTTTGGACATTAGCACAATGCGAAAGTGTTCAACTTGCAAGAAATTATTAATGGATTTGGAATTATTAAATTTTGGAAATTATTAAAATTTGAAAATATTGAAGCTGGGTCTACATCAATTTGAAAGAATTAAATAATGGATTTGGAAGAATTGAAGAATGAATTTAAAAAACTGAAGTTTGGATATTATCAAATATGCAAATATTGAAGTTGGGTTCTTGTCAATTTGGAAGAATTGAAGAATGAATTTGGAAACATTGATGTTTAGCACAAACGTTTAGCACAAAGATTCGATATTATCAAATATGCAAATATTGAAGTTGGGTTCTTGTCAATTTGGAAGAATTGAAGAATAAATTTGGAAACATTGAACATTAGCACAATGTGAAAGTGTTCAAAGTTTGGTCCACATCAACTTGAAAGACATTATTAATGGATTTGAAAACATTGAAGTTTGGACATTATTAAAATTTAAAAATATTGAAGCTGGATCTACATCAATTTGAAATAATTGAATAATGGATTCGGGTAATTCAAGAATGAATTTGAAAAACTGAAGTTTGGATATTATCAAATATGCAAATATTGAAGTTGGGTTCATGTCAATTTGGAAGAATTGAAGAATGAATTTGGAAACATTGAAGTTCGGACATTAGCACAATGTGAAAGTGTTTAAAGTTTAGCCCATACCAACTTGCAAGAAATTAATAATGGATTTGGAATTATTGAAGTTTGGAAATTATTAAAATTTGAAAATAT
>JBAGKK010005127.1:0-12426 GCA_037177015.1 Euceroptres primus | reverse complement strand
GTCACTATTGCGCACTTTGTTGCTACGCTACTTGCGCGACACCGCTGAGCTCCGAGTTCAGCTTTCCTCGTCCCCTTAGACCCCTCGCCTCAAACTATGTATATATAAACTACTTCCTCGAAGGTCTATTCCGGTCGGCTTTCAACCGCGATTTCAGTATATATATTTTTCATTTTTATTACTTAAAAATTATTATTCTTCAAAAATATAAAGTAATTCAACTTTTGCTTCAATAATAATAATAATGCGTGCGAAAAAAAGAGGGGTGGTCCCAGGTTCCTTTCCCCCTACCTCCACCCCCTCATCTGTACACGTCGACGCTCCGTCTCAGCAAAATTACCCCCACCATTTTTGTCTGACTCAGCAGCCTTACCCCCACCACTTGTCGGCCTCTCGGTCCAAAGTACCTTATATACTACTGCAGACTTTTTTGAATTTTGAATTGAATCCACAATTTCAACAAAATTTCTTCTTTTCTTTTCATATCTTTTTCTTAACTAAAAACAAGTTTTTTCTTCTGTGATAGTATGGAAATGTTCTCTGTGAGCTCCTGGATACCATACCTATTTCCTAAAGTTTGTTTCGGAAACTAGGCCGGTCCTTAATTTATAAACATACTCTTGACTAAACTATCGAGCTTTTAGCATAAAGCATCATTGTAAATAACAGGTACAATATCCACATTATCCACTTTGTTCTGACCGAGTTTGCTAAGAGAAAGGAATTAATTATTAAAAGAGTTTTCGGTTTTCGTTTTTGTTTTTTGAAACTAGAAAAAAAATGATTCTGTTAACGAAGAAAGCGTCACTTCTTGCTCCCTCATTTAAAGTTTTTGAAATTGACATCAGATGTTCAAAATTATAAATTGAAGTTAAATTCCATTTCTGCCATTAATTATCATTATTATTATTATTATTATTAAATACACTTTTTTAATATTTTATAATTTATAAAGTTTTATTATAAACTTTTATAATCGATTCTCTTCACTGGAGTAATTATTAAAGATTAAAATTAAAAATCGTGAAAGGAATTTAAAACTGCCCTGGAAAGGTAGTATTTCAAGAAACCGACTGCTTTATAAGTATTTTTTTTACCTTCCCAGTAGTTTATTTTTATTCTCGTTTTAATGAGTTGCTCGAGTTGCAACTTCTCACGTATTACCCCAAAACACGATTATGCTATCGTGGACGTTATTTTTTACTTTTCATATTAAACCTGTTAGAGGAAGGAAAATAAATTTCGCAATAAATGTGACAGAGCATATTTTACTGAAAATATGTCCAATATATCCAATAATGAAAATAAATTACTTATCGACGTCCAAAAGTCAAATTAACTTACTAGTTATTAATATTCACAATTTTCAGATTTATAAAGCAAATAATTAATAATGAAAGATGATTTTACTTTGCAATGAATTACAAATTTAATTTAGGCACATGTCAGAACTTTAATTTTGTCGATCTTGGATTTTGATAATTTATTTAAATTATTTTGTTCATTTCTATTTGAATTAAGTAAACTTTATTAAATAAAACGAGCCCTAAGGGAAATGAAGTTTGTATCCTAAGTTTCAACCCCTCCCAAAAAAATATTTGCGTTTTTCTTCTGAGCCTTTCTCAGTTTGCTTCAAGAAGCAGAAGGCAGCGAAATGAAAAAGTAAACAGTCGTTTCGCAAGCAAAGAGAGTTTTCTGAAGTTTCGTCGAGAGGTTTGTAGAGTCGATTACGTGAACCGTCACGTTTATCTCTACTACCGGTTCCAATATGTCCAAGGGTCATAAATTATACTTTTTATGTTTTATACTTTTGATTTTTATAACTTAACATTTTCTTAATCACTCAGTGAGATACAAAACATTTAAACAAATATAAAAATTGCTTAAACGAGTCTTTTTCTCGAAAAGGTGCATTTAAATAATTTTAAATTAAACTCTTGCAATTACAAAGAAGTTTAGATTTTATGATTACTTTTTATTATTTTTTAATTCGATATTGAAACAACTTCGAAATAAAAGATTTGAACTCTCCTCTAAACTTGAAATTTTTAAAATTTTATTCTTTTTAATTTGAAAGCTTTCAAGTTTGGATAGTTATAAAATTTAAAGTTTTGAACAATGAGAGTCCTCTCAAATCATGAAAAATTTTCGCAACTTACAATAATTATCTTCTGTGATATTTCTTTTTCTTTTTTTCCTGGTCTTTTTATATCTATTGAAATAGATTTAAAAAGAGTCTTTTGTTCTGGATTATTCACTGTCTCGGAAAAATAACTGCTTTAGAGGGGAATCTGGAATTGTAATATTTTTTGAGAACTCTGACACGATGTGTCATTTCCAATAATTACTCTGTCTCGTCAATTTCACTCCTCATTTACGAGTATAATTTGCAACGATAAAATGAGTGTGGGCTTCGAAGGTATAATAGATGGTTGGATACATTGTGTATTGAAAATCGAATCTTCATCGACTCACTGAGTGAATTGTGTACGACGGAATACAAAAGATTTCTGCTTCTCTTTTGAATTGGAAGTTCACTGTTTTCTCGTCTTTAGAATTCAAGAACAAACAATATAATTTAAATCAATAATTTAACTAAATAAGCAAATCATCTTAATATATTTGTCCATTTACGTCATTCGTAATTATTTATTATAATTCGAAATTTATTATAAATAGAAAAATTAGTTTAGCTTAGAAGAGGTTCTTTTGTATAATTTTTATTTATGGTAAATTTTTATTATAATTATGTATATATATATATATATATATATATATATAATTCATTTAATCTTAAAAATAATGATGTTTTAGGAACAAAAAAATTGTTTCACGATTAAAATTATTTTTCTGTCTGATAAAATATTCCACAATTTTCTAGACTTCCCAAGTCTTGTATAGAATCTTTAGAATCCTTCGTATACTCTTTTTGATTTTTTTACAACCAGAATTTTCTAGAAATCTATAATATTTTGTACTCTTTCAGAAGCTTTCAGACTTGTTAAGTCTTCTGAAACTCACTCAAATCATCTAGATTCTTCCGGAATCTTAACTTAAATCTTCAAAAAATTCTTTAAAATCGGTTAAAATTCTCAAAAATATTTTCTAGTGTTCTAGAATCTACGAGAATCTTTTGGCTTCTTTCATAATCTTTTATCATCTGTTGGACGCTTTCAGAATCCTCCAGAATCTTTCCAAATCTTCTAAAATAATCTAGTCTTCAAAAATTCTGCAAAAAATTGTAAGATTCTCTAATTCAAAAATCTTCTAGAATTCTTAATAATATAATCTTCTGGATTCTTCCTTAATATTCTTGTCTTCCAGAACCCTTCAAACTCATCTAAAATTCTTCAGAGTTTTCTAAAATCCTTGAGAATTATCAAAAATCCTCGAAAATATCTCAAATTCTTTTAAAATCTGCTAGGATATAATGTATGTATTAAGGAATAATATTTAGGAAAAAGTGTGATTTTTGCAAGCTAATCGATTTTCCATGTAAACAGGAAAAGATCACTAAATCTCCAGGATGCAAGCGGCGCAAAAAATCCTTTAATCACAAAATTATTTTTTTAATTTAAAAAAAGTTGTATGTTAAAAGGAACTAAATATTTATGTAATTTAAACAATAATTTGGTTGAAATAAAATATTTCTGTATTCCAGAATACTGAAGAATCTTTTATGCTGATTTTCTGTTTTGCTCCAGAATCATTGCTTATCTTTCAGAATTATTTATAATTTTTTTTTCTATATAATTTTATCTTCCTCTAAAAGTTTCTTATTTATGGTAAAAATGTCCCCTATTTAAGAAAAAATGGAGACTGTTCCTTGGATTTAATTGCGAGAGCATGTGTCTGGACCATAAGGCAATTAAGATTTTGACGTTGATTAACAGACTTTAAGGTAGTAATCCCTCTTAGCTCATACTTAGGTATAATGAGTTAATGAGGTCAAATTTCTGCAGAAGGTTAAGCTTATAATCTAATTCGAGAGTTCTCTTGTATAGTTTACTCCTTCCTCCTTCAAGACCCTCTCGTTCTTATTCAACACTCTTCGTTGGCCCTGTGACTTGTCCCACATGCTACCAGTTTATACCCCTTCCCATGACCCGAATCCACTTTGCTTGTTCCTGACTTACATGTTTTTGCAAATAGTGTTCAGGAAAAAAAAGGAAAATTCCTAACTTTCCATGAAATAATAAGGGGTCATAAATTTTAGTAATAAACTCTCACTTGATCGTTCTGTACATTCTTTACTTTCTCCAATATTTATTTTTAATTTTTTACTAGAACACATTCAAAATTAATATTTAATGATATAAATAATTTTCAGATACAGTATAAGTTAAAAAAGATTTATTTATATATATTTTTTAAAAATAAATAATCCTGAAAAAAATGTTTTCTCGAAAGAGTTTGTATGTTGTTGATGTACCTATAATATTTTGTTAATTTTTTTTATGACGATGATTATTTGAAGAACAAATTAAATTTTTTTCTTGGGATAAATATTTACTTGGGCATTAATTTAAAAATAAGGCAGGCAAATTTTTTTGGATTTTCTTAATACTGCTCGAGCACGCTAGAATATTACTCAAGTCTGGTGTAAAAGGATCATGTATGGACAACTTAAGTCAGAAAGTGCAAAGTCGTGTGCTTGTAAATTATCTTCGTAGCATGACCTCGCTTTAGCGAATACCGAATGAGACGAAGCGAAGGAAATGCTAAGGTTCCCTACGTGTCAGTTACCAGTTTCTCTAATTTTCTTTTATTCCACACTCGACCGAAATGGCCACCTTTTGCCCCTGAACATAGGGGCAAAAGTAGCATATATTTCCCGTAAACCGCATTTTCGGGGCGAAAGTAAAATTAGCGGGGCGAAAGTAAAATTTGCGGGGCGAAAGTAAAATTAGCGGGGCGAAAGTAAAATTGACATTTTTTTCTTTTACAATTTTTTTACAATACTATTCGTTTTATAATAAATTGCGTCGGACCCGCTTTTCAGGGCAACGCGGGACGAAAGTAGACTTTTCCCTCGGGTAATTACTGTCCTCGCGTGAAAAATCTGCTCCTTTCGACCCTTGTTACATAATGTACTATTATGATCTCACATATTTCGAATAACAACTTTATCCTTCTCAGAAAGTTACTCTTAACCCTAGAATTTTACGAATGTTTAAAGGAAACAAAGTGGGAGAGGTTATAAAATTACAAATTTTATAGATTCTTTCTTTTTTTTTTGGACGACTAAGAACCATTCATGATCGAAAAATGAATTTCCTAAAGCGTACCAAAGATTTATTCACTGAAAAAAATGGGTTGTTGGGCCAACTACTTTAGTAGTTGTTGGACAAACTACTTTAGTATTTAGAAACTTACTAGTTGATGTAACTATTCAGATTGTTGCTGCAACAAACTGAATAATTGCGCCTACTAATAAAATAGTTGTCCCAATTAATAAAGTAGTAGAGACATATGTTACGAGCCAAAGTAGTTGGCCCAATTAACCATTTTTTCAGTGTTACATTTTTAATAGCTTTAAAGTTTTTCTATTTTTTTTGTAAAAAGCTTTTGTATATTTTTTATTGTAAAAAGTTCTTAATTTAAAGTAGGTATATCAGAGTCAGAGTAAATTCAGAATATTAAAGCGTTGTAGATAGATTTTTTTAGCAATCAAAAATAATTGAAAATACATGGGAAAAATATTCATTGGTTTTTGGATAAAAATGTTATAGATCAAATTGACCTATTTTGTAAAATGATTTTGATATCTTTCGATTTACTGTAAATATTTAATTTATTTTCAATATTTTAATACTGAATCTCTTATAATTCATTCCTTGAATGTTAATATTACAGCTCATATACAAAGGGTTTCAAGTTCTAGATTTATCTCGTTCTTTCTTCCTCTTTTACTGCTTCCTCTGATAGAAAATCTCTTAAAATCTCAACTCAATTGAAAAAATTAAATTTTCCTTCGGATTTTTTCAAGGATGATTCGGATTATGTTGTTAGGCCTCCTTACTCAGGATGAGCTTTTTTCTTCCTTATCGCCGCATAAGCCGTAGGTCAGATTTCCGACGAAATATTTCATAAAGACTTGGGGCTTTCCGAGTAATGTACGACGGGGGCGTTTTTCTCCAATAAAGTCGGTATTCGTACCGATGTAAAGAATTGAGTGGCATTATTTCCAACGCTTTCTGCATTGTTATTTGCTCAATAACGCTCGAAGTGGAGCAAATGAGAGATACGAAATCGAGGTTCCCAAGTGGAAAAATCCTACGGAAAGCGTTCTACGGAAATTCCATGTGGAAATTTTACCTAGAAATTCCATTTTCAAATTCTATGAAAAATTTCTGTATAGAATTTCTAGTTTCAATTTCGATATGGAAATTTGTGTAGAATTTCTACATGGAGTTTCCGTAGAACGCTTCTCGTAGAATTTTTCCACGTTGGTGCGAATAGAACTATGTGAAATGAATCATCCATCAATAATAATCATATTCCACTATGCTACTTGTAACAAAGTATGTAACAAAGTACAAACACGTATGGATTTCACTGTTTCGATCAATGTCATATTGCTCTGAAACTCTCTTTTTTAATTGAGGATGCCTCGTGGCGTATGAAAAGAACAATTTAGCATTTAACGAGGAGTGAAGTTAAAATTAATTTTTCATTTTTTTTTTGTTTCTTTTTACAGCTTTTTATTTATTGTCTTCAATTTCTAATACCTTGTAAAAACATATCCCTTAACTGAAGATGGCCCTAAATGTACAGAAAATGTGTAAAATATTGCAAAAT
Source organism: Euceroptres primus (assembly GCA_037177015.1). Lineage (NCBI taxonomy): Eukaryota > Metazoa > Arthropoda > Insecta > Hymenoptera > Figitidae > Euceroptres > Euceroptres primus. The sequence continues at coordinate 5,625 of JBAGKK010005127.1, read as the reverse complement.
AGAAACTAGCTGTGAATTTTGGGTGTCCCGTAGTCTATATTTTTTGGTGCTCATATCATGAGCACTTTGCTTCTTCGTTATGATGAAATAGTAAAATAGATAATTTGCTTCCACATAGAAGAAGCACTAATTACTTTAATAAAATTGTAAATCTTAATTTTTGTTCAATATTATAAATGGTTTAAATTTTCTTAATCTTCAATAAAATGTAGTATTATTATAGGTCAATCGATTCGTTTTAAGTCAAGGAATTCTTTCTTTTTATGGTTGGACATTGAAAACTTAAAATTGTAAAAATTGTTTTGATAAAATTCTTAATTTTTAATTTTTTTCAATATTATATATGAACAATATATATATATGAACAAAATTTTCTCAATCTTCAATAAAATGTATTAATATTATAGGTCAATCGATTCGTTTCGATTCGAGGAATCTTTTTTTCTCATGCATCAACTTTGAATTGTTATAATGAAAAAAGTTTTAATTATATAAACCGATTTCTTGTTATCCGCGCTGTGAATTCAATAAAGCGTGCTTTGGAAAGAGCATTTTTAATGGAATACTAAAAGTGGAACAGGTCTTGACCGTGACTTTGAGCCACAAATTGCTGCTTTTTCCAGACATTTTACAATGAGATAACATCAGACTTTTTATCATTAATTAAGTTATCGCTTTTGATTCACAATTTGTTTTTCTGAAATAAAAAAAAGTATTAGAAAACATTTTTGAATAGATTGAAAAATTATTTTTAAACATAGTTGAAAGTTAATGTTTAATTAAAATAATTGTATTTCAAATACTACAGATTCTATTCAGTGAATAAGTTGAGCCTGATGCACTGAAGAACAGCACAAAATTGATCCGCTTTTATTTAGTCTCTTTCCTTGCGTCTGACTTCTAAAGATTTATTCTACTGTGCAAACCTTTTACTTGTTCTCTTGCCAAGACCAGTTCCTTACTGCTACTAAATTATAAAATATTTTCCCAGAAAAATATTACATTGTATTGTAAACATAATATAACTTATTTCTAGAAATTGTTGTAATTAATTAATATTTTCAATATGAACCAATTTTAAAATCAATTTATTTATTTAATTATATTTATAGCGAGTTCAGCTCAGAATTGAAAATTTTAGAAAGAAAAGTAATTTTTGTTAAATGAAATAGAATTTATGTTTTTATTACATCTTGAAACCTGCTATCAATGTAATTTTAAATTGTATTATATGAAAGGAAGGATTTAAGTCTATTTACTGAGCTATATTAAACAGAAGAAAAGTTCTTAAGGAAGCTTACAATTTCTCAGAAACATCTTTTCCCTCTTTGTGCCCTCTGGAGAATTACTTTTATCTTAAGAAACTGCATTTTGTGGCTTCTGTATTAACTTTTTTTCAATTACTCGAGGAGCTATTTGATAGACAGGTAGTGTACTCCCAGTATTAATCAAATTAGGGTTTGTTGGCAACAAATAAGATTTGACCTTTACCGCGAAAACCTTCTCTTCTTCACTCACCCTGAAATTTCATAGCTACCCTCGTTGCTCCTTAATTAATACTCCCTTAGCTTTAAGTCGCAAATATTTAGCTTGAAAATAAAAAGGTTATTTTACACTTGATTTAATTTTAAATTTTTCCTAGAGACACTAAAGGCCAGTCTTCATTGGCATTAAAAATCAGGATGAAATATATTTGACGAGCAGATTAAAAATTATATATATATATATATATAAATTATTTTAAAAACAATTTTTTTAACATATGTAAAAATTAAATTTAGGACACGAGATTTTTGAGAATGGTTTTCGTCTCTCGTTAAAAATGACACTTGTGCCCTTTTGCAGTTCTACCCTCAATGTTTCCTCAGTTTTTAATTTAAAAATGTAGGAGAATTTTAAATTATGAATTTACGAGAAGAGCCTTTTCCTTGGCCTTCTAAAAATTTTCCTTCTTTTTAAATATTTTTTAGACTCTATATTTTAATGTACTTAATTATTAAGGGAGATGTCCCAGTAATCGTACCGGTCCCAGTAATCGTGCAATTGGCACATAATCTAAAGAAATAATTGTAAAAGATCTTTAAAATAGTATTTAGTAACAAAAAATAACGAACTTTAGCATTATTTATTATCAAAACCAATAAAAATTAAGTATAAATGCTTAAAAATTAATATTGACGGCGAAACGATTACTGGGACTAAGGTCACGATTACTGGGACATTTACCTTACACATTAATTCCAGAAGTATCATTTCTGATCCGAAGTTGGATAAAAACGTTACAAACAATTGAAAACTACATTACTACTGCATAAACATATCTATGTAGTGGTTGATATTTTTGGATTCAGTGTGTAGTAAATAAAACAATCCTTGATCTTAAAATATTTGAAACTAGAAAGTGCTAAGATATGCATAAATTAAATATTTAATATTTCTATAGAAATGTTAAATATTTAAATGATTACTAATAGTTAAAAACTTCTGATATATTTTTGTATCAGAAGTTGCAAGTAAAAATGTAAAAGTAAATGAATTTGTACTTAAACTCCAATTACTTTAGCCTTATTATGGGTTGTACCTATGGCGTTGTACTAATTAGGGTTAGTTGCGTGATAAGTACTTCATGATTTTAAATTCTCCTAACTTTGCATGCATGACAGGTTTTGCTAAACCTTTTTGCAACTCTCTTTTAATTTTTCTGCACATTTGATAAGCAAAAAATACGAGCCAGTTGCTTGAGCTTTCAAAAGCAGAATTTTCCCAACAGAAAATATTCTACACACTTTTTATTTTCAATTAGGAAATGGCTGGAATAATATTGAATTTAAATAGAAAATAAATGAAAGAAATTTAATGAATAATTTTAAAAAATTGAAGAAAATGTCACTGATTTTTTAGAGTTTGTACAATATTAGCAGACGACTTACTAAACATTTTATATTTATTTTTTTTGTCTACCTTCTTCATACCTTGGGGAATCTCTACCACCATCGCAATTTCTATAATTAACGTATCCCTCGTAGGAAGGAGGCTTTTACGTTTTACGTGACGTGCCAGCAGGTAGTTTCTATCTTCAGGAAAATTTTTATGGCTCTTTGGGGAGGTTTGGCTGGGTTCAAAAAACGTTTCCATAAAATTTGTAAGTGCATCTTAGTCCTTAGGAATTTAAGACTCTTTAGAAAATTTTGAAATTGCTAAGATAGTATAATTTTTTCAGAATTTCTTCGTTAAAGTTAAAAGTATGTAATATGTTTTATTTTACCTTAAATAATTAATTGGTAATGGTAGAAACAAAACATTGATCAATTATATATTTTTATTTATTCTTTTAATATTATTAATCTTTGTTTAATTATAGAATTTTTTTATAATTGAAGGTCAAGGGTAGCATTTTTCTCATTCAAGATTAGAAAAAATAAAATATTTTCAAAATATTGCAAGAATAAAATATAATATGCAAAAATATAAATATATTGCAAGAATATTTTTAAAGTATCAGTTATCGGAGGAAAGACATAAAAATTCCTTTTCTTGTTTATAGTAGGTATAGATTTTCTAAATTCTGATTTGCGTCATCGATGCCATGAGATACCCTAGACTCCTATAGGCAGTAGAAAAGGTCGGGATGTGGTCAGACAAAATAATTTCCTTTCAAAGTTTCTGCTTGTTATTAAATTTAAAAACTAGTATTCCCATTAATTCAAATGTAATATGTAACTTATGTAACTTAACCTTTTAACTTAATTAAAGTTGGCAAATATAGTAATAAACTTGCAAAATCAATTTTAAAAACTCTTATTTTAATTTTGAATCCAAGTTTCAAATTGCAAACTGCAATCTTTCTTTTCAAAGGCATATCATACTAAGAGAGTTTTCTCATAAAGGAAAAGTTTATCAGAACACCCACGCGGTTTCTCAGGATTTCCAGTTAATTAGGCTATGTTGACATTTTTTATATTATTACCCTTGTAAAAAATGCCATGAAATCGATTTTTGTTTAGAATTTTCAAATTATAAATACCATTAGAATTACAATAGAATTCTGTAACTTATTTGAGATGAAGATTGTGCAGTAATTTTTCAAAAATAGATTTATGATCGCATTCACGATAAATAAGAATAATTTGAGAGGGGATTTAGGATAAGTTTTTTATCATCCCTCTAGTGACTTGTTTTTCGTAAGGATCAGGGACAAGCTGAAAACGGAAGTTTATTATTTTGCCATAAGAAGTCTCATAGTGCAATATCTAATCCAAGATATAACTCTGCTCTTCTCAGTAGCGAAGAATCGATTTTTTACCCCTTCACTAAGTGCTGGAATCTACAGCACAGACAGGAACGATATTAGATTAATTATTAGTCCAGTCATTGGAGCTACAAATCGTGGCTTACCTCTGTTTTCATTGCGATATGACCGATTTTGATGAAAATTTGGAATTAAGCTCTTCTTATCTTCTGGTTCAAACCCTAACTATGACTGATGTGTGCAAATTATTTTTAAGGGATGAAACCACCCCTTATGATGAAAAATTTCAAAATTACGGATTTAAAGGTTTTATAAATTAAAATTATCTTTAAATATGCAGAATAATTATTGTTTAATATTATAAAATGAAGTTTACGAGCTTTTACAAAAATTCAACCCTTAAAATCCACCCCTAATAAAAAAATAGTTTTCACCCTTTTTAAATGTTTCTGTGACACATTTTGACAAATTAAAAGCTCTTCATAGCTTTTTACATAATTTATAATTTATTATAACTTTGCAACCCTTAACAACCACCCCTTATGATATAAACCCTTGTAATAAATCGTAAAAAAATAACTTTCATTTACATAAAATACTTCAACGATATATTTAGAATAAATAAAAGTATTTTTACGGCTTAGAACGTAATTTATGATTTATTGCAATAATTGAGCTCTTATTTTTCCGCCCACCCACCCGTCCCCTTATGGAAAAATACATACATATATGTGTGTGTGTGTGTGTGTGAATATATAGAGAATATACACCTATACATATTTAAATAGAGCCAGCTGCTTATTCCGAAAATTTTACTGAAAAAATATCATTGGTTTTTTAATCATAAATTTAATAAATTTTAAGCTATTTAAACATTCCAAAAACCATTTTACGCCAAATTTCAAGAGCTGTAAGCCATGTAAAGTTAAATTTTTTCAAAATCTTCAGTTTTAAAATTTTTGAGTTTAAAGGGTTCAACAAAATTAGTCCTCACACTCAAATGCATACTTTTATCAGCGATATCTCAATTAATTTTTGTCGTACAGAAATGAAAGAAAGCGAAATATTCAGTAAGAAAATACCTGCATCTTTGCTCTAAAAATTATTCATGTATCTTCTTTAGTGTATAAATTATTTTGATAAAAATACAATTTATTTTTAAAAAACAATTTTTTTCTTTTTTTTCAATTATGTTAATTTTTAAAAATAAGCATCCTAAACCATTGAAACTTTTTGATTATATTATTAGCACCTAAATAAAGTAAATTGTAGAAGGATTAATTTTAATTTCAATTCTGATAGAAAAACCATGTGTTTTAGTACTGATTTTTTTCGGAAAATCAAGTAAACAATTTTATTTCGGTCATAACTCCGTT
>JBAGKK010005126.1:0-31335 GCA_037177015.1 Euceroptres primus | reverse complement strand
TAATATCTTCAAGATGTCCCATGGATATTGGCATTTCCGCCCTGTAAGATATCACCAAATATCACTTTAGATATCCAAAAGAGATCCCATAGATATATTTCAGATGTAAATGGGACCTAAACGAGATATCCAATAGATATGTTTCGGATGCAAACGGGACCTAAACGGGATATCCCGTCGATATCCCTTGCTGTGAGGGATTAAGAAAAAAATCTATTTCCTGTAAAAACGAAAGACTAATTGTAAATTCCGATACTCCACGTGCGAAGATCAGAAACCGAAGCAAGTACGTCATGCTGCATGTCGTAATATCCACAACTCGTGGTACTTGACTCGCAAAGTAAAATGGAGAGGCACTGGTACTTTTTTTTTAATGTGTGCAACACATGTATATGTGACACATGTTTGTGTGAATGTACATGAGCAACAAATGTTGATGTGAACATTTGTGTGCACTTACACATTTTGATTGCAATGTGCGCATGTGCGCGCGCGAGTTCTCACAAGCGAGTGCACAGAAACGCACGAGGAGGCCCACACAAGCGCGGGCTTTCATTTATTCATAAATCAACAGCGTCTATTTATAGCACGTCGGACAAATAGCGATAGTCGAGCGCCATATCCTTGAATGGTGAAACACCCAATAGAATAATACACGGCGGGAGAAAAAAATTAAATGTGACAATCAGACTGTCAAGTAGAATTGCAAGACCGCAAGTCTACGGGCCACGATAAGAGGACAAAAATGGCGTTCTCGGAAATCCTAGTGATTTTTTATTTATTTTTAGTATGATTCATGCCTCATGACTATTATCTGCGATCAATGGGACGGTGATTTGCAAAAAAGACACGTGTGTCGAGGGACACCAAGAGGCTTCTTGAAAAATAACGTAGCTGCACAATTATTACTGTCATGTTGTAGCAAAAAAAAATTGATAGTTTAATGTTTTTCCTTGATTGACACTTAAGATAAGTACAGCTGAACGAATTTTTTTAAATACATTTTTCAAAACAGACAGGTTCTACACTTCAAAAGTTGCAGAATACTTTATCGATGAAATGTATGTTGCTTATAATTCTTGAAAGTGAATTTCATCAATGCTTTTTGAGAAAAATCGTCCAATAATGGAAGCTTTTAAAATTTAAACAGTAATAATTTCATAAACTTTTATAGAATACATTAAACCTTTTCTCCCTCTTTTTTCGTTGATGTATTTTTGTCTCTAAAAAAAGGCGGAAAGTGAAAATTAGGTAATTCGCATTTTATGTTTGAGCCCTTTTTTTTGCATATATTTAGAATTTTTAATAATTATAATAATATTAATAATATTATATTATTATTATATTATTATAATTTTTTATTTGCATAAAATGGTTCATTAAGAAGTGTAAATTCTTAATCAAAGAAAAAGAGGAATGTTTATTTCCTTCTTTATTTTAACTTTCAGCTTTGAAAATCGTTCTTTCATTAATGGACATGTGTCATCGTAGCAATAATTATCGATAAGACTACAATTTATTATTGTTGTTAAAAAGTATTTACACCATTATTTCATGATTCTGCAATTGACAAGCTTAATAGCACAATTGTCTATAATGAGTTCTTCCTGACGCAAATGCTAAATTGGTTTCTCTAAAAATAAGTGACCATTTTCATTTTTACAATTATTATTATTATTATTATTATTATTACTTCCTTTTTTTAAAGGAAGTAAGGCTCAGCAGACAGATTCGAACGTGTAATTTATCTTGTTTTGTAGTTTTAATTGCGGAAAACGATGTATTTCTCTATTTGTACAACGAGTACCAATAAAGAAAACAAATCAAACTTTTTTTTTATTAACATATTACACATAAATAATTTTTTAATTTAATTAAGTTTAAAAGATGATAATTCCACAATTAATTTTATAATTGGCAATAAAATCATAAGAGATAATTTTAACTTCTTTCAGTGTTGAAAAATTTTATCCAATTTTTTTTTTTTAAAGAAAAAAAGTATAAAAAGAATGAAGAAAATGGATCGTTGAAAATATGGGAGGAGGGAGTTTGAGAAACGAGAGGACAAGATCTGGTTGAAGCGGTCTAAATCCAATGAAGGGCACACCAAGTTGACGGAAGCGTCCTTGGACGTGAAGGATTAAAAATTCAAAAGGTTTGCCTGTGAAAAATGTGTGCCGCAATGTTACCAAGTTTCCTTGAAAACAAACATGCTGAAACGGAGCCCACATCTTTTTTCCAAAGTAACATACTCCTTTATTTTTTACCTTCGCACGTGCAAGAAATCCTCGGCATAAAATAATTTACATACAAAAGTCACACAACTTTGAGAAGAATCGAAAGTTCGATTTAAAAAAAGAAAGTTATTTTTATTTTTGACCATTCCAGTTTCTGTACACATACAGGCAAATGGTTCTGGAAGGGAGAGAATAATAAAATAATTTTGATGTGATTAAGGCGGTTGGATTAATATAGTCTACAGCTTATTGGAAATATTAAAATAAGTTGAACATTTAATTTGTTTTGAGCTTGTCATATCTGCATTTTCCATTACTCCTCTTTAGTCAGAAAATAAACTTGAGACATCAAAAGGAGAGAGATTTTATTATCGAGTCAACTTTTTCGGTAAATATTTTTTAAAAAAATATAATTTTAAAATATCAATCCTTAGATTCCCAAATAAAAATTTTTTTCCCCTGATAGGAAGTCGAAACATGTCGGAACTCTGTTACAATTTGAAATTAGCCAAAAATTGGATTTTAAGAAATTGACATTTTGTGCGGACCTTTTTGTGTAAAGTTTCTTTGCAGAATTTAGTCTGCAAGAAGTGGAATTTCTTTTATCTGTGTACAAATAAAAAATAAATAAAATAAAAAAAGAGAATTATAAACTAGAATAAGAACAGTTGTTTTGCAATTTTTGAGAGCTTTTGGTAATTCGAAAAAAAAATAAAATTAAAGATGAATTTATGGGGTTCAAGATTATTTTAATTAGGATTGAATAAATAGATGAACAAATTATTATTTTACTAGATGCATTCTTGTGAGTTCGAAATTATTTGGATAAAATTGTCATTTTCAATTCTACAAAAAATCTTTAAATTACTAAAAACATCTCAGATGCAAAAAACTCCGCTAAGTAAAAAGTTATCCGTGCCAAGTAATTAAAAAAAATATCCTTATTTAAATTGGTTATTATAATCTGAGTAAATGAAAATTTAATAAACTAAAAAAAATATTAAAACTTGGCGAAATGTTTTCTGTTTTTTGTAATAATCTCTCGCCCAGTTTTAATAATTTTTTTTATTTTATTTAGTTTATTAATTTTTCATTGACTTAGATAATAATAACCAATTTAAATAAGGTTATATTCTTTAAAATCACTTTTGGCACTAATAACTTTTTACTTGGCGGAGTTTTTTGCATCTAAATTGTTTTTGGTGAGATTTCACTTTTTTCAAAATTAAAATATTCGTAAAATAGTTGATAAATTGAAATTTCCTGAAATATGTATCGAGAAATTGATCTAACAGACTTCTCTTTAAATTTTGATGCAAATCGGTTAACTAGTGCAGGCTGTAGGTCTGTTCATTGAGTGAAAATTCGTATTTTTCTAAAAGTGAAAAATTTCGAAAAACAATTTAAATCGAAATTTCCTGAAATATAAGGTGAAATTTATCTAACAGAGTTTTCTTTAAATTTTTGTACCAATCGGTTCACTAGTGTAAGGGTCTGTCCAATTAATGATTTTTCAGTTTCCAGAATCTGCGGTAAATTCAGTTTTTACTTGACGATTCACTACCGCGAATCTTGATTGGATTATTTAAAAAATTTATTTGTCATGTTTAAAAAATTATTTGTCACAATTTTAATGTGTCTTAATATCATTTGTCATAATTTCAATTTTTCTGAATAGCCTTTTGCCATATATGTTCTAATTTTCATTTCCCATATTCTTAATTTTTCCGAATCGCTATACTTATATTACTTTCTTTCGATTTAACTGAATTTTCAGTTGCCTCAAAAATATAATGGTACGAAATTGAAATGAACAGGTAAGTCCAAAGGTCAAGGCTGAGAAGGTTCGACCTAAAAGGTGAATCATTCAAAGTCATATTGAGAGAGAAAGGTGCCAACATCTGTTCACAGTGTTCACCAAGGAGAGGATTCCTCGAGGGACTCCTTCTCTAAATCTAAACTAAGTAAACTGTTAGAAATTTTCATAAATTTCCGGAACTTTTAAGTTACGAAAGTAAAAGAAATTTTTATAAAATTTAAGATACTTTTCAGCAGCGTATCTGAAAATTACCAAATTGTAACTCAAATTTACCAAATCGTAACTGTATTTTCATGAATCTGTCTTAAATTTCAGTTATGGTAACTGAATTTTCCTAAATTTATCTTAAATTTACCAAATTGTAACTGAAATTTACCAAACTTTAACCAAACTTTCAGTTACTTGAAACTTATAAAGCTTCAGTTACCTGAACTTAAAATTTTTTCTATTACAAATTTAGAATTTTCAGTTACAAGCTTCAGAATCTTCAGTTACAAGTATCGTAAAATCAACAAAATGTAACTGAATTTTCAGTTACTTATAACTGAATTTTCCTAAATTTTTCTTAACTTTACTAAATTGAAGACATGAGAATGACAACACGGCAATGACGATTTGAAGTTGGCCCCTAAATTAGGTTAATTTAATTATTACTTAGGGGCCAACTTCAAGTGGTCTTTAACGAATTGTTATTCTCATGTTTTCAATTGTAACTGAAACTTGCCAAACTGTAACTAAATTTTCAGTTACACGTAACTGTATAAAGCTTTAGTTACCTGAACTTAAAATTTTTTCTGTTATAGTTTCAGAATGTTCAGTTACAAGTTTCAGAATGTTCAGTTACAAGTTTCAGAAGTATCGTAAAATCACCAAAATGTAACTGAATTTTCAGTTACTTGCAACTAAATTTTTCTAAATTTTTCTTAACTTCACTAAATTGTAACTGAAATTTACCAAACTGTAACTGAATTTTCTCGAGAAGTACTGCATGTAATGGCACAAACTTTTTTTTTGCTGAAAGCGGTACTTTAAAAGAATAGAACAATTTTTTTTATTGTATCAAAATGCATATTTATTTATTTTCATATTAATGGACCCATGTAAAAAAATTGATCTTGCTGGCGCAGATGATTTTTTAAAAACGGCTTTACCAATCGGCTTGATATTTTAGGAGCACATTTAGCACATATTTGGCTATCGAACCTCCACTTTGGTAAAATTTTAATTTTATCTTATATTTTCGACCTAATTATGGCGTAAAAAAACGTATTTTTTAAATATGTTTGCAAAAAACACCGCCATTTCGTTAATTTATAATATAAATTAATAACTGAGGTTCGTGCGATAGCGAGACTCATACAGATTAAGAATCTCTGTGAATTTTTTGTTTCAGACAAAGATATATCTTTGTTTCAGATCACCTGGAGGGCTCGAATCACTTGCTTTTTTTTACATGGGTCCATTCATATGAAGATAAATAAATAAATAAATATGCATTCTGATACAATAAAAAAATTTTATTCTTTTCAAGTATCCCTTTTAGCGAAAAAAAAAGTTTGTACATGCAGTAATTCTCGAGAAACAATTCGTGAAAAATGCTTAACTTTTTCGGGTGAATAGCCCCTTAAATTTCAGTTACGGTAACTGAATTTTCCTAAATTTTTCTTAACTTTACTACATTGTAACTGAAATTTACCAAACTGTAACTGAAATTTACCAAACTGTAACTGAAATTTCAGAAACGGTAACTACATAAAGCTTCAGTCTCATGTCTCTAAAAAGTGCCATGGAAATTTCTAACAGTGTAGTGAAAACTGACTGCCAGTGAATTTTGACTGAAAATGAGTTAAATTTTAACTGAATAAATCAGAGATTAACTTTTTATACTTCGTTCGCGAATCACAGGATTGTGACAACCCATGGGACTGACAATGAGTTCTAGAGGAATAATGAAGACCTGAAGACCAAAACCCAAGAGTCAAGATACTACGGCATGGGATATATCGTATGGAATGAGATGAGATGGGATGGGACGATCATGGGAACGATTTCAGCATGTCCGCTTTGCCCGATGCAACCAGCAACCGCCGCCTCTGGTCCGTTCTCTCGTTCGGTCTGTCGGTTGGCAAGCAATAGCCGAGCTAAAAATAACCGCGATAAACACAGGCAGTTAGTATAAGCCATACTAACGCCGTATCCTTGAATGCTTAAAATAATTATCCATGCGAGAAACGGATCCATGGTGGTCGCACAAACCACGTGGGATTTCGCTGCCGGGATTTTCTCCTGTTCCTACTGCAATTCTACAGTCATTAGACCGTTGACTCCAATGTAAAGTTACATGTATACAAATGTAACATGTGTAATTGTGCACGTACATATTTAATTTTTTTTGGAGAAAAATACGTATAATAATGGGTGACGAACTGTAATCAGTTATGAAATGAAATATAAGGAAAATATTTTATTCTTTGAGACACTGAATGGTGTTTCATTAGTTGAAAAAAAAGAAATGATTATTACGACTGCACTGAGAGAACAATTTGTTTAAATGCACTTTCAGGTAAAGGTATGTGATACGTACATAATGATCTCACGAATTACCGACCGATTTTTTATTTATATTTAGCAGGTTTATTAAGAGGGAAGTGCAAACATAATGCTGAAATTTTAGGAAATAATATTAAGGAATATATCCAGGAATTGATATCTGGTGCGTTTCAGTTTCTATTTTGAAAACAAATTATTTTGGAATAACTTAATTTTTTAAAATAAAAACTGAAACGCACCAGACATCGATGATTAAATATATTCTTTAATATTACCAAAAATTTTAGCATTATATTTACATCTCTCTCTCTCTCTCCCTCTCCCTCTCCATCTCCCCCCCCCTCTCCTCCCCCCCCCTCTCTCTCTCTCTCTCTCTCTCTCTCTCTCTCTCTCTCTCTCTCTCTCTATTTACATCTCCTCACCCGTTGAATGTAAATAAAAAATCGGTCGATAATTCGTGACATCATTATGTATCACATACCCTTAAACAAATTTTTATTTTAAGAAATCAGAAATTTGGTTTCAAATAGATGCCAGTGTAAAAAAAATAATATTTAAAATTAATTGTTAATTATTATTAATAACGAATCTAATAATAGTTTTGTAATGTTTTGTATAACCTAAACATCTGTGTTTTCATAATTCACAGTTTCGAAAAAATGCTCTTCAATCAATAATTTTTTTCTGCCTAGTGCAATCAATTATATTAATGACGCAATAAAATAGTTTTTTCCATTATAATTAGGCGTAAGTAGAATTAGAAGATAATTCATAATTGAGGATGTTAGAGCAATAACATGACACAATCAGTTTTTAGATAAAAGTCAAGACTATTAGTTTAAACAATCTTGGAGTAATACTAAAATTTACAGCAAAAATATTTGAAATATGCAAAAAATATTATTGAAATATAACAAACATTAAATTGGGTTAAATTAATTGAATCAAAGGGGGAAAAATAGTTTTATATTAACTATAAAATACTGCACTAAAATGTGAAGAATTCTAAAAGCTTTGTGGGATGGAGAAATTATTTAAATTTTCAAAGAATCTCTGCATTCTTTAGAAAATTAATGTTTAGTTTCTGTAAATCTGAATTTCAAATGTTTACATGTAACTTCAGAATGCAAGATTTCTCAATCCTTCTAGAATGCCTATCTTTCAAAAACACAGAATTTTCAGTTTCAGTCTCTCAAATATTTATTTTTGATTCAATTTTCCAAAATTCGTTAGAAATATTTTACCTGAAATAATGTTAAAAATCAATCTTAGGTAAACTTTAAGATTGGTACATACTACTAAAATTTGAAAAGAATATTTGAATAATGTAAATTTAAGGTCGATTTATGTAACCTACAACGGGACTTTCTATAAATAGAACTTATTATGTAATTCTATAGCACTCTTTAGGACAGTCAAATTTTTTTGACGAATTCCAGTATTTAAAATGTTAATTACACCTTTTAGTCGAGTATTTGGCGTATGTAAATGAAAATTTTTTACTTAAAACTAAAAGAAAATTAAATAGGAATAACATTATCATTAAAGAAAAATAAAAATTCAAGTAATTAAAAAGTAAAAATAAAAAATTAATTATAAATTTCAGAAAAAGATTACGTTATCAATTTTACGATGAAAAATGGAAGATTTATAACATCAAGAATGTCTGGATTTTCTCAAACATGTCATCGTGACGTGTATGATATCCTGAACAAAAATTTCCGTTATCATGACACTTTCTATTGACAAAAGCTCACTTGTTATCACATTATCTAATTTAAAAAACCGAAAGATATAAATAAACTATAGACGTTAATGGTATCAAGAAAAGGAAATAAACCTACTTCAATAGGAAACGTGACGGCAATGAGAACTTAAGCACTTAAAAAAACAATAAAATTGCAAAATAATTGTAAAATCGTGTTTCGTGAAAAAATTAGATCAAGCTAATACACGCAGAGAATATAATTGTAAAAAGATAAGACCTTCAAATAATCTCGGCTTCGATAAAAAAAGGTCTAGTTAACGACGTGACTGAAGAATCGTGCCTTATAGAAACAATAATTTAAAGTATTTTTAAAAAATTTGGATAATTTACAACATTTCATTTTGTTTTCAATTTTAAATTTTAATTCTCTTTTCTAATTCTTGTTTTTGACTCTAATTCTTAGTCTTATTGTTTAATACCTAGAAAGTAAAATTTTTTCAAATCTTTTTGCTATGTAATCAATTAAAAGTGTATTTATAGACTAACAAGTGCTTACAAGGATGATTCTCATCTTTCTAATGATAATCTGAAATTGAGATCTGCATGACTGTCGAAAATCAAAAAATAAAAATAAAAGGAGAAAATGGCGGTTAAAGTTAAAAGTCGCTTAGTTTAAAGCGGTATTAAGTGTTCCCATGAAATAAGACTTAATCGTCTTTTTATGGCCTTTGAAGGTTGGCAATAAAATCCAATTTCCTAAGTTTGCTACTGAAGAACGTATCAGAAAATTTTACAATTGTTTTTCCTCCATACCTACGATTATGATTATTACTGTTTTTATAATTTATAATCCATAAACTATAATTTATCTTTTTTATAATTTATATTCATTTGAAAACCTTCTGTTCACATCACAGGAAAAACGAAGTGTTATTTTTACCCTGATTTCGATGTGATATTTACTTGCAACAAAAATTAACTTCTCAGGATAAATTTTACCCAAATGTCGGTTAAATTTTCTTCTGTTTCTCGATGAAAATACATGAATTTTGAAAGGCGCGAAGTTGTCCGAATAAAAATTTATCCCTCTAAAAAATTACCGGCAACATATTATATCCTTAATTTTTTCTGTGACATAATTTTGAACAATACATTGAAGAGAAGTTTAAATGTATAAAGCTTCTATTCCCTTATACACAGTAAAAAAGAGTTCTTAAAATTGTTACACCTTAAAATGGTTTGGATTAAATTCAGTAAAATTTTGTCTTAATTTAAGCAATATTGGTCTAAATTTAATACCACGTTAACTGAATTTTAGAACTAAGTCTTAAATTCAGCATGAATTTTGCTTAAATTCAGACAAATTTTACTGAATTTAATCCAAACCATTTTAAGGTGTAACAATTTTAAGTATTCTTTTTTATTGTGTAAAAACTGATTGAAAACGGCTCATTGATAGGTAGCTGATGATCAATTGATACTATCACTGTTGAAAGAATGGCATATTTTATAGTCTGATTTTTTTTAACGTTCGTCTCATAAAGTAATCCTGCCCATTCTGGAGGTCTCTCGATTGTAAATCGTCGCCGGTCTTCGACGCCAGGTTCATCATTATTCGCAGCAAAGAGAATCGCCGGCACAAAGCGACGTTATAAGAAAAAAAGAAGAAAAAAAAAAGAAAGAAACAGGAAAAAAAGAAGAAGGGTTATCAATGCTTGGTTGAGTTTCTGGTTTGGCTTCTCACGACCGAGTCCATCGAGAAGCGACTGTATCTTACAGTGCACATATCTTCTCTCAAAGTGTAGACGCTTTATTAGCATTCGTCGACGTATAAATGCTTAAAAATAAAAATGAAACATTTTCTACCACATTTTCATTGCTCGTTGATTTTTAAAATTAACACTTCTCGTCTAAGCGCATTCGGATCGTGTTACGTCCGACGTGGCAGCCCCTCCCTTCAAATTTTTTCTCTTTATCAGATTAGATAAGGAATGCAGAAGGAAGCCCCTTTTTATATCCTTATATTAATTATTATTTCGTAATTGTATGAACTTGTGTGCTGTATGAGTGTTTATGCCTTTGTTTTGCATGAATGCGTGTTATTCTGTGTTGTCTTAGATATTAACCCTTATATTTTTAACCATATGTGGGCCCACAATTTAACCACTTTTATCAGTTCTTAATAATTTCATGTAAGTTTGTATTCTTTCAGTGGTTCTTACGACTTCTGGAGAGCCATCAAATATCTTGTGATATATTTATAACTTTATATTCTTTCCCACTCAGCATCAATATTGTCATAATTCCATATTTGAAACATAGCCTTCATTTGGAGACAATTTCTTAATCCTGATCCCCTTTCAAATTTCCTTAAAGCATTTTAGTCTATTCTATCAGTGGGAAAAACCCACAACCTGGAATCCTGGAATTCCCATGGGACTATAAACTAATAAAACTCACTTCACTTTTTAATACCTTTAGACAAGATTGAAGATTTGATTGAAATATATTATTTTATATCAAGTTTGGAAAATTTAAAACCTCTTTAAAAGCATTTCAGTGTATTATCGAGTATGTATGATTTTGGATTATTATTTTTGTGATTCAAATTGTGTAAAGTAGAAAAAATTCTTGTTACACACAAAATTCAAGTTTAAACATTTCAGCTTGCCATTATTTAATCAGGCATGACTTTATTTGCTTTAGTTTTATTTCTGTCACAGAGTGTTAGTCACTGACTGACGTGAATGAAATTCAATTGCAACAAATTTGCAAACAGATTTTTTATTGAAATCTCTTATAAAAACTTCAGATAGGAATAAAAAGATTACATCATAAAAAGATTATTTAACGAAGTGAATAAAATTGTATAATAAAAGTATTGAAATCAGTGTATCGTGTTCAAACTATTATATTATTAGGATGCCTAAAGATTCAGAAGCAAATAATTAAAAAGAAATATTATGAAATTATATGTGTTATAATATAAAAAGAAATTTTAATGCTCTTTAAATGAAGTCTGTATCTTTCGCTCCCTACTTCTTTTTTCTTCTATCTCTCTTGTTGCATTGAGAAACTAGTGAAAACACTTGTACGACTGATAGCAAGACAAGGCTCTTACTGTGACGGATCGCATTCCTATCAGATAGATTGGCCCGAACTAGCATCAAAGCTTTAAGCGAGGATTTTTTTTAGAAATAAAGAAAAAGTTGGTGGAAAGACAAATTAAGGGGGAAAAAGCTAAACTCACTTGCCTTTACAAATAAAGGTATCAAAGTTCTCTTTGATTATTTGTAAAGTTTTTAAGTTTTTAAAATTCTTGAGAATTTGAAGCAAAATAATAATAATTATTGGGGGATTATAATGACCCTTGATAACAATAATCTTTAATTTTTATAACATTATATTCTTTATATTCTTAGCTGGTTTTTGGATTTAGGATCCGAATAAAAGAATTCAATTAATTATTAATTGAACCAAACGTTTCGGCGCACATTGGTGGCCCTCATGAGTTGTTCTATTTATTTCGAAAAAACATTTACAAAATTTTAAGTATTAGGGACACAGTGCACAGTTGTAATTAAGAAATTTACAGATTATTATTCTTTGGTAAATTTTTCACTTTGAAACGTTATTCAAATTTCAAATTTGGTATAATTCATCAGTTTTCCATTTATCCTAGAATGTTGATAAAGCCTATCATATTTTATTGCTTTTAATTTACGACTTCATAATATTATATTATAAATTTTATTCGTTGCTTAAAACAAATTAGTTTATCCAATTGCACAGACAAAACGAATACTTAAAATCGTGTGGATTAAATTCAGTAAAATTTTTCTTAATTTAAGCAATCTTGGTCTAAATGTAATATCACGTTACCTAAATTTCAGAATTGAGTCTTAAATTCAGACAAATTTTACTGAATTGAATCCAAACCATTTTAAGGTGTAAAATTTTTAAGCATTCTTTTTTACTGTGTATTGTAAGTATAACATGTTCTTTAATTTGTGCAAACTTTACCAAAATTAATATTTGAGACTGAGCTATGCCAGATTTGAAACTTTGACAAATTTGTTGCTGAAAATAAATATGTTTGTCCAATTATTGTGAGGACAACATATTTTTTAATTTCTCTAAATCATAATGCAAACTTTACCAAATATTAACTATTACTTAAGATTGAATTATGACAAATTTGAAATTTTAACAACATTTTAAAGTGAAAAATTCACCACAGAATAATAATACTCTGTCAATTTCTTAACTACATATGTACACTGTGGCCCCGATACAAAAAATTTTGTAAATTTTTTTCTCAGAATAAATAAAACCACTGGTGAGGGCCATCATTGTGCGCTTAAACGTTTAATTCAATTAATAATTAATTGAAGGGTGTTTCGGCAAAACAGCCTACATAACTCAAGGAAATCCAATTTTTCAGGAGGAAAAAAAACGTTCTCAAAATTCTATTTTTGAATTTAATAACAAAACAAAAATCCGTACCCGAGATACCACAAAGCTGAATTGAATCGCGGAAAGATTTTTTTTAAACTTGATCCTGCTAGAAACAAAAGTTCAAAGTTAAAAAAATGCCATAACAAACTAACTCAATCTTTCGCAACAATTTTTCCCCTTTTTTCAACTATGTAATAAAGAAATAATTTTTTAAAAGTAATAATCTCTAAGAATATCACTTAATCTATAATTAGGAATTAATAAACTGCTCATAATTAATTCCTGTATTTTATTAATTACTTAATTTAAAATAATCTAACACACAAGTCTTGACAAGGGAATTACATATAGATATATAAAAAATACGCTTGTTATTATTAAATGTGAAATAGGTACATTTGGCATAACAGATATATAAAAAATACGTTTGTTATTATTAAATGTGAGATAGGTACTTCTGGCATAATAATTTTAAAAAAAAAACTTCCAAATTTTTTTGGAACAAACCGTTTCACTGGGTAATGTATCTTGAATTTAGAGAATTTTTTAGCAAAAAAAAAATCGATTTCCAAAAATTTTAGGAGCTACGCTGTTTTGCCGAAACACCCATCAATTGAATTTTTTTCATTCGGATCCTTATTAAAGCCAAAATTACCAGCTAAGAATATAAGGGTGATTGCCAAATAGTTAACGATATTAGACCACGAAACTTCCGGAAAAAAATAAATTTTCCATGCCGTCTAATATATTTTTTTTTAACACGACTAACCTAAGAGAGTGCGAAAAAAAAACGAAATAGAGATCAAGGAATATATTTGTTCGTCACGATTTATTTGATATTGACTTTACAGCTTCAAGATATCCTCTCTTTTAATATACTTTTGGATTAATCGTTCGATAAATATGTCATTTTGTAAAACACTGTGTGCAAAAATGGTGATTATTATTGACTCCTATTTGGAAATCCTGATGAGAAATCGATGTGAAAATGAAAATTATATATGAAAATATGAAAATTTATATATGAATAAAATTTATATAAAAATTTTTGTTAGCCTAAAATTAACAAATCTACGTCGTCGTATTTTGAATAGTTTGTATCACAATCTTCGAGTTTCATCTTAAAATAGCAAAATCCTAAAACCTGACACAAAACTTAGGGACAGACTTTGGAGCGATTTTTACCATCTTTAACTGTAAATTATTCAACTTATCACTCCATATTCATCTTTTTCAACTCATTTCAAGCAATTTTCATAAGCCCAAATCATTAAAGAAAATATTTTTGATATTCTTTAACAGTTTTTTATTTTAAATTTGTAGTTTGGGAGATCGCGTAACCTGATATTTTTCAAACATTTTTATTTATAATTTCTAAACGAAGTGGTCTAAAGTTTGTAAACTTTTCTAAATTGTGCCTTGATGAGAGTACTTTGTTCAAATATATTATTTAGAAAAAATAATTAATCACAAGAAATGTGAAAAATGATAGGGATTTAAAATGGTCAACTTTTTGTCAATAAACAAAATAAAAAAATTAATATTTTTTAATTTCATTTCAAACTCTAAAGTTATCGAATTTTATACTTGAAATTCAAAGCGTCTAAATTGGAAAGTGCTTGAATTTGAGAGAACCAAAGAGAAAATGAATCCAAAATGTATTTTCTGTAAATTAATTGTTTGTGTAAATTTTCCCTTACGTTTTCATAATTTGTTTCTTAATAAAATGTCGCCTAAGCAAAAAAAAAAGCAAAATGACCGCAATTTTCAATGTTTTTTTCTGATCACTAGCTCGATTGCCAGTGTGTAATAGGGAGCTGTCGTCGGTAAGAATTATATGAATGGCATTTCTCGATGCATTAATCGGCTTTATCACGATGGTCGTGACGATCGTTATAGAATCGCGTTCGAAAGCGTTTTCCCAGGGCACGAAGCTCGGTCGAATTAGTGAACTGCGGGCGTTATATTGCCTTGATTCTTATAGTAGATGTATACAACATAAGCAGTTGCTATAAACGGCTTGCTCCGTGGTTGGTTTTGCTGAAATACACTCAATTAACCCTTAATTGGCCGGCCCGTTATGAACCTAACGCCAACATAGGACGCGTATTCATTCCTTTAACAAGAATGCGCCTGCATTTTGTACTAGGGAAAAGTCGTGCTTCTCGTTTTCCTTTATTTCGTCTTTTTTACTTTTTTCACTTCTCCTCTTCTCGTTTTTGCAATTTTTTTTTTAAGAAGATGAAAGTCGGCACTCTTCTCGATTAGCTTTGAACCTTTAGAGTTCCTGATCGCTGCCAATGTCGTCGCCACTGATACACTCTCTTTGTCCTGTTGCAAAATCTCAAGCAAATTTCTGTCAGATCGAGTGAAACAGGATATGTCGAATGTTTAATTATTTTCTCTTTTTTTTCAATTTTCTACTCAAACCGCAAGAAATTGGCACACGATATCTTCCTCGCGCACGTGCCATGTCCTACCGGGTCGATTGATTCCAGCTTAAAAGAAATTTATTCTCAGGAAAGTCGCAAAAGTTGCGTGTCAATGATCGTCTGGGACGAGAACTCAGTCTGGGCCATTTGGGATAATCATCTTTTAAGAATTCATAAGTTAAAACGACAATTTTTTTTCATTCGAGCTATATATTTTAGATTTTGGATATTTTTGTATTTGAAAATATCTATTAGTCAATTTCAGATTTTAGCTTTCAGAATAATTGGAGGTTTAAAAATTTAAAGGCCTTCAAATGTTTAGTCATTTTAATATATTTACAATGCTTTCAAAGATATTCGAGCAACTGTTTTGAATTGCAAAAGTCTTCAGTTGCTGACAATTTAAATTTTCAGTGCTTTCTTTATCTGTTTTTAAATTCGTCTAAATTTAAAAGTGCTTGAAATTCAAAGGGATTACGAGTGCTTTTAAATTTGGATGATGTAAAATTCAAATATTAAATTTTGGAGCAAAAGAAAACGGTATTGTCTAACCCAAAATTACCTTTTCTACTTGAATACCACCATAACTAATTTTTCTACTGAAAAAATTTCTTTTAATTTCTTATTGATGTAAAATTTATATTCTGCCAATTATAAAGATGTTTGATCACTGAATATATAACAGTATCATATTAATTTTTAAAAATAATATTAATATTTAATTTACAATTTCACATATTTTTTACTTGACTGGAATAAAATTGAGTCAAGTTTTTTCGCCAGGCACCCAATGCTGAATTCCTAATCGATACAAAAATAAGCAAAAGCGGAAATAATACATCAATGTTGAAATTCCAGAAACAGCTGACGAGAAATTTTACATACATTCTAAATAGCCTTGTACGTGTCATTAACACTGATGCGTACACGCAACTCGTTATTCTTAAATATGCACTTATCTGAAACTAGCTATTTTTAGCAGCGCTTGGTAAACTCTCTCTGTTTTCTGCCTTTTGTTGAATTACATTCCAATGTTCCACCAACATCTTGATTGTAATTTATGATACTATAAATCCAAGAATTTTATTCTAGTCGAATTACACCTATGCTCCTTGCATTGCACCATAAGTTTTCTTGAAATTTAATATACGAAACAGGAATATAAGATATATAATAAAAATGAAAGATATAATTAGATATAAATAAATATAATATGACAAAAACACAACACAAAAGTATAGAAAATAATAATGGTATAAAAGACTGGAAAAGAATAGAAAAATCCAGAAATGCATTTGAAATATTAGGTATGTAGTCAGATTAACAAGAAACAATGTGTTTTAATTTGGGGCACTTAATTTTAATTTAATGCTTATTTCACGAAGTTACCTAGATATTAATCACCTATTGATTAGGATTAGAGAGAAACAATGTCTTTTAATTTGGTGGCTTTAATTTTAATTTAATGCTAACTTCATTACGAAGTTAATTAGATATTAATCATCTATTGATTAAAGAGAAACAATATCTTTCAATTTGGTTCCTTTTAATTTTAATTTAATGCTTGCTTCACGAAGTTAATTAGACATTAAGCACCTATTCCTGGTGGACGATCAGAGATGCATTATCAGTTGCGATTATGGATTTCTAATTTTGAATACGAAGCGGAAGATAATTCGCACTGCTAAACGCAATGGGCTGACCTCGCGTAACACTCGATTGCGTAAACAATATTATATGTGTAACGAGAACCTCTCATTGGACGGAATCTTAATGACGTTTCATGTCGAACATTGAGTGGATAATAAGCAGTTTACCAAGCTCAGCATATGTGGAGAAAGCAATCCGTGGTCTGCACTACCTTTCTCAGTAAAAACAAAAACAAACATTTCTTGAGAAAGTGAAATTTTTGAGTAACGAATCTTTCAAGCATTCAGTTTGTCAAATAGAAATAAATTATTCCATTCGTAATTTTAAAATATAACTCTTTTTCTTTAAAATATAACTCTAAAATATTACTCTTTAAAATTAACTCTATTTTCTCTTTAGTAAATTAAATATTTATAAATTGAGTGAAATAGAATGAAGTTAATCGAAATTTATTTATAGCATTCGAAATTAAAACAGACCAAACTTAAAGGCTTCCTTTGTAAGTTTCCAAATTCAAAAGTAAAAACTTCGAAATCTTAGACATCTATAAATCTTCCACATTTGAAAACCTTTAAAATTTAAAGGTCTTGAATTAAAAACATTAAAATTTAAAAGACTCAAGCTTCCACATCTAACAAATTAAAATCTTCCAAATTTAGAAACGATCAAAATTAAAAGTCCTTGAACCATACAAATTTTAATTTGAAATTTGCTTGTAAATCATTTTGCAGAATTTCATGAAAAGTGAAATAACATGAGAATGTGAAAATCGTTTATTAATGTTGTTGTTCGGAACTGATTGAGAAGTAGGGATTTTAAAAAACAATTAATATCTAATGATATTGAAGTTTGCAACGTTTTTAAAACAAAAGAAAGAAATTCAAAAAAATGCACGATACTCAATCTTTTATCAATGATAACAATAGATTTAAATATCACAAGATGCCAAAACCTAACTATTTAAAAAATTCAGCAAAGTTGTCCCTACTTCAATACTAAACATTTGATTGCTGTTAATAACTCCGTTCGATGCCGAACATTTCCACAAAAAATTTCAGTCCCCTACTGAATGCGGAAACTACTCTAATTTCACTACAAGGACTTGAAAAATTCCAAAAAATGATCCTAATTTCAATACTAACAATTTGATTCTGATAATAACTCAGATCGACACCTAAAGTTGCCACAAAAAGTAGCAACCCCATATAGAATGCGGAAATCACCCTTATTTCACACCAAATTTTTTTTTGAATTCTGTAAAATTACCCTAATATCAATACTAAAAATTTTATTGCTGATGAACACTCCGTTCGACGCTCAATATTTCCAAAGATTTAAAAAATTCCGGAAAATTATCCTATTTTTAATACTAAAAATTTGATGCTGATAATAACTCTGTTCGATGCTCAAAATTACCCCAAAAATTTTCAATCTCCTAGTGAATGTGGAAACTACCTTTATTTCACCCAAAGATTAAAAAAATTATTAATAAACTGCGGAAACTACCTTTATTTCACGCCTAAGATTTAAAAAGTTTTCTAAATCTTTCCGCATTTATTAGAGGGTTGCAACTTTTTCTGGTAGTTTTGGACATCGAACAGAGTTATTATCAGCAATAAAATTTTTAGTATTGAAATTAGGGTAAGTTTACCAAATTTTTTAAATCTTAGGGTGAAATAAGGGTGGTTTCCGCATTCCATAGAGGGTTGCATCTTTTTGTGGAAACTTTGGGCATCGAACAGAGTTATTATCAGCAATCAAATTTTTCTGGGGTTTATTTTTTTTTTGCATTTTTAGGAGTTTAAGCCCTCATGCCCTCATGAGGGCCATTTGCCATAATATCTATTTATTCAAATTTTCCTTTGTCATAATTTTGATTTATCGGAATCACCATATGCCATAATTTCTATTTACCCGAATTATCATTTGTCATAATTTGTATTTGTCTTAATTTTCGTTTCTCCTAATTTTAATTTATTCGATTAGCCATTTGTCCTAATTTTCGTTTGTCCGAATTTTAATTTATCCGAATAACCTTTTAAATTGTTCGAATCGCCATTTATCATAATTTCTATTTATCCGAATTATCATTTGCCATAATTTTTATTTCTCCTAATTTTCGTTTGTTATAATTTTCATTTATCCGAATTGACATTTGTCGTAATTTTTATTTGTCCTAATTTTGGTTCGTACTAATTTTCATTTGTCCAAATAACCTTTTGTTATAATTTTAGATTACCTGAATCGCTATTTATCATAATTTTTGTGTATATGAAAAACCATTTTTCATAATTTTTATGTGTCCTAATTTTCGTTTGTTATAATTTTCATTTATCCGAATTGACATTTGTCGTAATATTTATTTTTCCTAATTTTCATTTGTCCGAATAGCCATTTTTCATAATTTTTATTTATCCGACGCGATATTTTCCATAATTTCTCTTTATCCATATCATCATTTGTCCTAATTTTCATTCGTCCTAATTCTCATTTATCCGAATTGTCATAAGTTTTATTTGTCCTAATTTTCGTTTGTCCTAATTTTCATTTGTCCTAATAGCCATTTGTCATAATTTTTATTTTTCCTAATTTTCGTTTGTCCTAACTATCGCTTGTCCTAATTTTCGTTTGCCCCAATTTTCGTTTGTCCTAATATTCATTTGTTCAAACAGCAATTTGCCATAATTTTGATTTCTCCGAATCGTCATTTGTTATAATATTTATGTATGCAAATTGTTGGAGGAATTGTTATTTGTCATAATTTCTATTTATCCAAATCGTCATTTGTCATAATCTTCATTTGTCCGATTTACGATGTGCCATTATTTTTTTGCAACCGAATTCTCATTTGTCCTAAATTTCATTTGCCCAAAGGAACATCCGCCCTAACAATAATGGCGCAAAATAAACACTCATCCAATCAGAATTTTAAATTTGAATTTTGCGCCATTATTGTTAGGGGAATGTTCCTTCGGGCAAATTAAATTTAGGGCAAATGAGAATTCGGTTACAAATAAATTATGACACATGGTAAATCGGACAAATAAAGATTATGGCAAACGACGATTCGGATATGTAAATAGAAATTATGACAAATAACAATTCGGATACATAAATATTACGACAGATGACGATTCAGATAAATAAAAATTATGGCAAATGGCTGTTTGAACAAATAAATATTAGGCAAAACGAAAATTACGATAAATGAATGCAAGGGCAAACGAAAATTAGGAAAAATAAAAATTACAACAAATGGCTATTAGGACAAATAAAAATTAGGCCAAATAAAAATTATAATAAATAACAATTCGGATAAATGAAAATTATGACAAATGACAATTCGGATAAATGGAAATTATGACAAATGACAATTCGGATAAATGAAAATTATGACAAATGAAAATTAGGACGAATGAAAATTAGGACAAATGACGATTTGGATAAATAGAAATTATGGCAAATAGCGATTCAAATAAATAAAAATGATGAAAAATGGCTATTCGGACAAATGCAAATTAGGACAAATGAATATTAAGACAGAGGTCAATTCGGATAAATTAAAATTATAACAAACGAAAATTAGGACAATTAAAAATTATGAAAAATGGTTATTCGGATACATAAAAATTATGATGACGATTCGGGTAATTTAAAATTATGAAAAATGGCTATTCGGACAAATGAAAATGAGGACAAACGAAAATTAGGACAAATTAAAATTAAGATATTTATTTATTTGAATAATTAAATTATTCAAATAAATAAATAAAAAAGACAAATGGCTAATCGAGTAAATGAAAATTAGAAGAAACGAAAATTAGGACAAATAAAAATTATGACAAATGATAATTTGGATAAATAGAAATTATGGCATATGGCGATTCAGACAAAAAAAAAATTATGACAAATGAACATTCGAATAAATAGAAACTATGGCGAATGGCAATTCGGATACATAAAAATTATGGCAAATGATTATTCGGTAACATGAATTTCGGTGAAATGAAAACTATGACAAGTGAATTTTGCGATATATTCATACGCCTCAATTCCACACTTAATAAACTTCATGGGGTTCCGAATGTACGACTTTTAGGAATGGTTTTAAATTATCCGAATCGCCATTTATCATAATTTCTATTTATCCGAATTATCATTTGTCATAATTTTGATTTGTTCTAATTTTCGTTTGTTATAATTTTCATTTATCCAAATTGACATTTGTCGTAATTTTTATTTGTCCTAATTTTCGTTTGTCCTACTTTTTATTTGTCCAATTAGCCTTTTGTTATAATTTTAAATTATCCGAATCGTCATTTATCATAATTCTTATGTATCCGAAAAATCATTTTTCATAATTTTTATTTGTCCTAATTTTCGTTTCTTATCATTTTCATTTATTCGAATTGACATTTTTCGTTTTCGATTTCCAAAATTTTTTATTTTCGACCCACCCTAATAGTTAGGATGAAATTAGGGTGGTTTTCTCATTCGATAGGGAAGGGAAACTTTTATTGGCCGCTTCTGATATCTAAATCTATTGTTATCATTAATAAAATTTTGAGTATCGTACATTTTTTGTAATTTTTGTTTTTCGTTTTAAACACGTTGCAAACTTGAATATCATCAATAAATCAATATCTAAGTGATTTTCAATACAGCGAATGAAATCGAGTAAAATGAATGTAGGGACAAGATGACGAGGCTTGGGGCCAGATCAGGCAAAGTCCAGACCAGACTGAGGCCAGGTAAGCGTCCGCCGGACTGCGTGGGGCATCGACAGGCTTGGCTATAAATAGACACCGCGAAGGTCAGGGGAATCAGCAGTTTTCATGCAAATGCGTCGTCGATAGAATTATATCGCTTCTTTCTCAGAGGCTGACTGCAGTCTAGGTCCGGTTATAAGACTCATACGGGTGCCGATGCTCAAGAGACTACTCAAGGAACCCAAAGAGACTCTTCGGTCAAGAGCACTTTTGCATTAAAACCAAAAAGTATCACCAACATAAATTTTCAATAATATTATACCGCAGGAAAAAAAAGAGAAACTAAACCAATTAATGAAACCAATTTTCCCAAAAGGAAAAATATATACTTCTATATAATATAAATGAAAATTATAATACACCAAACAAAATTATTCATAAGATTATTTTCATAATTCATCAGAGCATAATGAAGAAACTAAGAAGAGAATAAACTAAACTAAGAAATTTACACACTAAAAAAATTGTCTTGATTCAAAGAAATGTTTCTTGCTTCAAAGAAACGGAGGCACTTATTTTTTTTTAAGGAGTAAAGTTTTCTTTACAATGTCGCTTAAATAGAGAAGTGAGCCCCTTTTGCTGGGGAGAAAACGAGTGTACTAAAGCCAACAGGTGGTCGTACAGAATGTAGAGCCAACTCGGTATTTGGCGAGTGAGCCAGCTTGACAGGTTGAAACTTATGCTCTGGTAAACTGCACTTGACCTATGGATTTAACTTGGGACGACTTTCTTTGATAAATATCAATTGAAATTTTTAATTTAAATATAATAAAATTATCATTGTGTAATTTAAGGCCTTTATTCTTCTTATATACCACATTTCGTAATTTTATTCAGAGAACAACCGTGACTCATGAAAATTTGGCAACCTCGTTTGGTCGTTATCGTTACGTATTTCAATCGCTATTTCTAGTTCTGGTCACTTTAGTTGGAAAGAGTTTAGAGCTGGTCAATGTCAAGAACAAAAAAGAATGTCGCTGACGTAATAAAATTACTTTGTTTCTATTGATGAAGTGTAAAGGAAATTTGTTTTGTTTTTCACACGTAGAATTTTCTTTCCAATTGATAATAAAATTTACATATATTTATTCAAAAATTAGAGTTTCGCCCTTACACAATAAAGAAAATGAATTTAAATTTAATTTAATCATAAATAGGGTAAGAGAACCAATTCTTGGCACCTTAGCCCAATTATTGGCATGCCAAAAACTGAAGTGAATTTATTTAATTTTGGATCAATATTTGATTGCAGTGGATAACTAATATATACACTATGCGTAAAATGATGATAGAATTAAATTAATAAAAGCAAAACAATCGAAACAGTCGTATTATCTAATAAATTAGAGGTGCCAAGAATTGGTGCTCTTACCCTATGTATTATAAGGAATAAAAAGTTTTAACAGTTTTAAGAGCTTTATATTCTCATGGTAGATAATAAAAATTTTAATCGAGCAAGCGTTTAAGCGTATTTTTTCAGTTCAAGTTCTAATAAAAAAAAATCTTCTAAGGCTTCTGCTTTAAGCTTCATCATATTTGGTTCCAGAAAAATGTGAGGGAAGTGAAGTCATTTTTAATGTCTGAACAAATTTTAGTCATTATAGTGGATTAAACAAGAATGGCTCGGAAAATAAATTCATGAGTCAAATGAATAAAGACAAGGACAAATTGCAACAAAGATTCGTGACTGTAGCTGCTTAATTAGAGGGAAAGAGATAGAGCAATTGATGAGGGACAAAAAAGAAATTAGATTTGCCTCTCTACACTGTCGATAATTACGACCGGTAATACCGGAATGTCGTCAAGATTCAAGAATCAACGAGATGCACAGTTTTTAAATCGATAAGGTGACTGCACCAACGAGTTAGTATTTGAGCTCATTCAAGTAGTTAAGTTGCGTTTACCAAGAAAATTTCCATAGCGGATTCATGTAATCTGCTTTGCATTTCTGTCAATAATCGCAACCAGCACGACTCAATATCACTACAAGAAATATGGCAAAGGCCTGACGCGCACGTGAAAAATAAATACACATAAAATAAATAGGTGTATGTGAAGATGCTTTGAATAAATGAATGATGCCTGTGCATAAGTGTGGATGTAACCTTAATTTGCATTCACGTAGAAACTGCTGATACAAACGAGAAAAAGAATGAAGAACTTTAATAAAATTCAAACAATATATTTTCGCGATTATTTCAGACATTTAAATTTACAGAATTGAGAATTTATCAAATTTATAAAGCTTCTTATGATGAAATGATTCCTCTTATATTCAGCGTTTTATGAGAACAAATGCAAAGTATTCTGTTTTCAAACGTAGAAGAGGAATCGAGATTTTATGGCTGATGTGTATCAAATTTTATAAATAAGTATTTCAGTGTAAAAAGAATACTAATCTGAATACAAATATTTCAGAAAGAGTAAGGTGAAAAATCAACGATTTAGAAAACAAAATCACATTTTTACTTTGAATTGCAAGAAGAAGTGATGTAAATTGTTTTCTTTGTAAAGAAAGCAATATTTTAGGAAAAATTTGAGTTAAATAGAAATCAGATAAAAATTTAATTCATATGAATTTTCGCAGCATCAAGCAAATCCCAAATTTATAGGCACTGAAATTTTCAAAATACACACTTTCAAAAAGTTCGAAATGTAAACTTTATAATTCATTTGACCAGGAATTTACACATCTCAAAGACTCATTCTATGCAATGATAACAAGATTATTGAATATTTTATTGAATGAAAAGAGGGTAGGCAGAAAAATATGATATGAAATCGATTGATGGTTGTGAGAATAGGGTTGGAGGTGGTATGAAGAATCGAAGGAGTTTGAAGTGGGAGGGAGGTGTTCCCGACAAGTTGAACACCCGCGGTGTGACAAGATAATTACAGACTATGCATCTCATGTGGATGTGTACCTGTTTGTGTATGCGAACTACGTGTTACGTCGAAAGGTTCTGATGTGAATTCGTCCGACGAACGAATTAATGATTTGATTGGAGTACTTGCGATGTAAAGTAGTTAAAATAATTGCAGATATTCCACACAAGTTTTACATCATAAATTTTTGAAATGTATTTAATATCTCGTATCTCTGCTCTCTCCCCGTATTTCGTTTCTCATTTCTCTTCAGTATCATCATATACTTTATGTATTACGTTTATGCTGGGCTTTCTAATCAAAAGCATTAATTAAAAAATGAATTAAATTGAAATAAAAAGTCTTCTAAATGGTACTTAATCAATTTAAACTACTGAGTTCAATTTCGCCCTGCATTAAAAATGTTTTAATATTAAAGGTGAATTTTTAAATAACTAAAATTATATGTTTTTAAACTGAAATTGAAATATGAAACGGTTAATTGTCTTAAAAATCCTTCTGACAAAGCGGATATGTATACCGTGGAGTGGGGCTATTCG
Source organism: Euceroptres primus (assembly GCA_037177015.1). NCBI lineage: Eukaryota > Metazoa > Arthropoda > Insecta > Hymenoptera > Figitidae > Euceroptres > Euceroptres primus. The sequence continues at coordinate 6,287 of JBAGKK010005126.1, read as the reverse complement.
CGCATGGTGGCGCTAATAGGTACATCTTACTTTAAGTTTTTTTAAAAATATAAGTTGAATCAAAATAATAATCTCCTATATAAGAGTGATTGCTAAAAAGTTGACCATATTTGACCACGAAATTTCTGAAAAAAATAATTATTCCATGCCGCCTAAAATATGTTTTTCTAAAAACACGACCAACCCAAGAGTATATGAAAAATCGAAATAGAGAGATCAAAGAATATATTTGTAATAGTTATGAATTATATACGAAAATAACTCATATATCTATGTTTCTGTGTAATAAGCATGGAGTCTTACTTGAGTTCTGAATATTTTAAAGTAATGTGAATGGATAAGAAGTTGATGTACATCTTTAGGAATGGAAATCATTTTCGGGGAGTTTGAGAGGAAAAAATGAAGTCGAATGTCCCAAACCTCAAAAGTCACTAAGTTCGTAATGTGTGAGTTGAATGTCACATTCAACCTTGGCAATATAAATATTTGAAAAATCTTTTAAAAATATTCCAAAAACAGGTAAAAATTATTTAAAATATGGGAAACATCTGTGATTGCGCGATTTATTTGATATTGACTACATATCTTCAATATATCTTTTCGTTTAATAAAATTTTGAATTAATAGTTCGATAAATAAAATGAAAACGTTTACGTTTACGTTTGTAAAACGTATCGTGCAAAAGTAGCGATTATTATTGACTGCTATTTGAAAATACTGATGAGAAATTGATTTTCAATTGTATGAAAATGTTCGTTAGCCTAAAATTAACAAATCCACGTCATACATATTTTAAATAGTTTAAATCACCATATGCGAGTTTTATCTTAAAATAGCAAAATCGTAAAACCTTATACAAAACTTGGGCACAAACTTTGGAGCGATTTTTCGCAACTTTAACTGTAAAATATTCAACTTATCACTCCATAATCATCTTTTTCAACTAATTTCAATCGATTTTCATAAGCCCAAATTAATTAAGAAAATATTTTTGATATTATTTAGCAATTTTCTGTTTTAGATTTGTAGTTTGGGACATCGCGCAACCTGAAATTTTTCAAACATTTTTATTTATAATAAAATTTCTAAACGAAGTCGTCTAAAATTTTGAAACTTTCCTAAATTGTGCCCTGATGTACTTTGCTCAGATATATTTGGAAAAAAATTAATTAATCACAGGATATGTGAAAAACGATGGGGACTTAAAATGGTCAACTTTTTGGCAATCACCCATAAGATTCAGAAAAATTTCTACTTTACTGAAGATGAGGGTGGAATTTTATACGACCTCTGCACAAGCATTGAAAAATGTTTAAATATGTGGGCGCATTTGAAAAAATTGGTTCGACCTCCAAAATTTGTTTCAGTTCAATAGCTAGTTAAAAGTAATAAAAAATTCTCGGTTGCCCGTGTTTTTCTTCCAAATTTAAGTGGTAAAAAGGATTTGTTTCATAAATGCGAGTTTGTACATTAATTAGTTCAAAGGTGATACATGAAAATTCCAAGATCGGTGGTACACTTCGGCTGGTTCAGCAAATTATGCTACGTGTTAATTTTTCAGTTTTGTGCAGTCGGGTATTTGTTTCTTTTTTGATTATTTATTTTTTAAAAAGCTAAGTTGAAATAATATTTCACAATAATTGATATTTTTCGAAATATAACTGTATAAAATATGAGGATACCTGTCAGAAACCTAACTTCACTTTCCAGTTTCTATTATTTTCGATTTTGCAGCTCAATCGATGACAGAATCAATTTTTTGTACTGCATTTTGAAGATTTTAACATCAATTATAAGAGAAAATGTTATCTCTAAAAAGTTATATATATATATATATAATTATTATTATTATTTTAATATAGATAATTTTTTTGCTTCCAGGAGAAAATTTGTATCAGTTAAATTACACAGGATCTAGTATAGTCATATTCTGCATTGATTAGAATGTTCTGCTTACCAGTTGTTTTTTAATTCAAGTTTGAATTTTTAATTCAGGTCAAATTATCCCAAGTAGGCTACTATAAATCGAAAGTCGTTTTTTCGCTGTAAAAGGAATTTTTTAATAGCCCTTTTGTTCGAAAAGATTTCCCCAGATTTTGGTCGCAAATAAAATTTTATTGCAAAAGTTATTGACAATAAAAATTTAATGTTACAAAATGATCAACATTTCTATCGTGAACGGCTAAACGGATTTTGATGATTCTTACGTTGAAATTTTTGTTTAAAAACGTACATTCCAGACATCTTTCTTCCGAATATAAAAAAATTATAAACGATTATTTCCATCGAGGGTCAATATAATCCCCCACTGAGAATCAATTGTTTATAAACAGATTGAACTTTTTTTCTTTCAAAAGAAATTTTTTTTGCACGTTATTTTACATTTTTTCTAGAGAGAAATACGAAAAGAAATGCATACTAAGTAATTTCTATTATAATAGAAACTTCTTAGTATTTCTTTTTGCAGAAAAGTAGTTTCTATTATAATAGGAGCTACTTAGTATTTCTTTTCGCATTTCTCTCCAGAAAAAATGTAGAATAACGTGCAAAAAATTTTCTTTTTGAAAGAAAAAAAGTTCAATTTGTTTATAAACAATTGATATTTTTAAAACAAATTCAATGTTTTTATATTCGGAAGAAAGATTTCTGGAATGTACGTTTTTAAACAAAAATTTCAACTTAAGAATCATCAAAATCCGTTTAACCGTTCACGAGAGAAATGTTGGATCATGTTGTAAAATTAAATTTTCATTGTTAATAACTTTTGCAAAAAAATTTTGTTTGCGACCAAAATCTGGGGAAATTTTCTCGAACATAAGGGCTATTAAAAAGTTCATTTTACAGCGAAAAAAATCCACTTTCGATTTATGGTGGCCTACTGGGGATAATTTGACCTAAACTGAAAATTCAAACTCGAATAAAGAAAAAACCGGGAAGAAATTGAACTTTTTTTTCTTTCAAAAGAAAAATTTTTTTGCACTTATTCTACATTTTGTCTGGAGAGAAATGCAAAAAGAAATGCATACTAAGTCATTCCTATTATAATAGAAACTACTTAGTATTTCTTTTCGCAGAAAAGTAGTTTCTATTATAATATAAAGTAGTTTCTATTATAAAAGAAAGTAGTTTCTATTATAATAGAAACTACTTAGTATTTCTTTTCGCATTTCTCTCCAGAAAAAATGTAGAATAACGTGCAAAAATTTTTTCTTTGAAAGAAAAAAATTTTAATTTGTTTATAAACAATTGATTTTTTTAAAATTAATGTTTTTATATTCGGAAGAAATATTTCTGGAATGTACGTTTTTAAACAAAAATTTCAACCTAAGAATCATCAAAATTCGTTTAGCCGTTCACGAGAAAAATGTCGATCATGTTGTAACATTAAATTTTCATTGTTAATAGCTTTTGCAAAAAAATTTTGTTTGCAAAAGTCTGGGGAAATCTTTTCGAACATAAGGACTATTAGAAAATTCATTTTACAGCGAAAAAATGACTTTCGATTTATGGTGGCCTACTTGGGATAATTTGACCTAAACTGAAAATTCAACCTCGAATAAAGAAAAATCTGGTAACAAATTGAACTTTTTTTCTTTAAATTTTTTTTGCACGTTATTCTACATTTTTTCTGGAGAGAAATGAGAAAAGAAATGCATACTAAGTAATTTCTATTATAATAGAAATTACTTAGTATTTCTTTTCGCATTTCTCTCCAGAAAAAATGTAGAATAACGTGCCAAAATTTTTTCTTTGAAGGAAAAAAAGTTCAATTTGTTTATAAACAATTGATATTTTTTTAACAAATTTAATGTTTTTATATTTGGAAGAAAGATTTCTGGAATGTACGTTTTTATACAAAAATTTCAACGTAAGAATCATCAAAATCTGTTTAGCCGTTCACGAGAGAAATGTTGATCATGTTGTAACATTAAATTTTCATTGTTAATAACTTTTAAAAAAAATTTTGTTTGCGAAAAAAATTTGAGGAAATCTTTTCGAACATAAGGGCTATTAAAAAATTCATTTTACAGCGAAAAAAACGACTTTCGATTTATGGGCCTACTTAGGATAATTTGACCTAAACTAAAAATTCAAACTCGAATAAAAAAAAAACTTATCAGCAGAAAATTCCAATCAATGGAGATTTTGACTATGCTAGATCAATACTACAATGCTATATAGGTCGCTTTTTTTGCTCCGCACATTTTTTTTTGTATGTCTGTGTTATAGATTATAGATCAGTTAAATTGCTCAGTTGGGGATGGCCAGTAAATTAAATGGTTAGATATGATCTTAGAATCTTAGATGGACAATAAACAAATTATAGATCCTTCTATAAATATATTTAGTTATTATTAATTTTGATGTTTAATTGTGTTATTTTTTTCTGTTTGATGAATCTCAAACTAATCTGAATTTCTTAATTAAACTTTTTTTCATACTTTATCATCAAAAAGTATGTATTCTCAAATAGTTAAATAATAATTCTAAATAGTATTTCAGTATTAAAAAATTGTTTTATTCATTTAAAACATAAAAAACAATAGCTGTATCTATTTAGAAGATCGGCAGTACAAAAAGGTACAACTTTTCAATAATGATAATTAGTAAGTAGAAAATGATTTAAAAATCTAGCAATGATTGATTTCTCCTCAGAATTGAGTCCTCTGTCTTTAAAAATGAAAAAGCTGAAAAATTTTTCTTGTGCATAAAGTTAAAAAAAAACCTCAAAAAATACGTACAAGTTGTACCTAATATAGCCCCACTCTACGGTACCTGAAAGTCTATAAAAAAATGGGACTTACGTAGCTGATCATGGGTATATTGCGGGATTGAGAGACGATGGCCTCGACGTAACAGGAGCCTTCTGGACCGAAAAAAGCGGCCACTCCGTCGCAGATCATGTCGATCATCGCCCTGGTTGCTTCGATTGTCTCTCCTCGCGTGTCGCTCCATCGCATCACCAGTCTCACATTTGGCAAGATGTTCTGGTCGTTATTGATCTGAAATTGCAAAATTACAATTAAAAAGGATCACTTTTCTTCAACAATTAATTCAATTTCGAGAAATACAAAATTAAACTGTAAGCCAAACCTGAAAAATGGGGCGGATAGCGTTTAGTGACTTTTTCAAGTCTATATATAGTTAGAAAATTAAATTTATTTCATCACTTTATTACCACCCACAACGATGAAAAATGTCGCCCCAATTTCAGAGGAGTGACTCAACGTCTTTAAATAAATTTTTGAGTGGCAACTGGGTCAACCCTGAGGGCTCATCTTAAAATTGATCCAATAAACGAAATGCGGGTCGAGACGACCACATCGTCGGATTTTGATGATGAGCGGCAGTCTCAATGGGAAACCTCTCTCGACCTCAGCTTGTCGGAATGAGCCAAGCAGAACCGCTTTTTGTACCTGACAAGCAAGTAAGGTGGAACGCTACTTGTACTTTGTGGTCTGCTACACGTGGGGATGTCAAGTGAATTTACCTCCTAAAGACAATTTTTATCACCTCTCAGGGAATCCAACATTATTCTAATATTCAAAGTTCAAAGAACATGAAGCATCTTCAAGAGAAGCTTAAACATCTAAATTGTGGGTCGAAATGTCAGACGATTGTCGTCTTATAAGTGACTGACACTTGAACTGCCTCCTGTGTTTTATTGACCTGGAGGACATGTTTGATCAATTTCAATTTGCAATATTGGGTCAACGTGAATTAATTCTATATGTTAACAGTCGTCTACAATTCTAGAGTCATAATAGTTTTATTGGTGGGTTTGAAGGGGTTTTGCTCGATTATAATGAAGTTCAATTACAAATAAACTATGTCTAAAATCAGATTACAAACTTGATGATTATTAAACTGTTGCATCCACACCGAGAAAAAAATACTTTTGAATCTACACTGTTAGAAATTTTCGTAAATTTCAGGAACTTTTAGATTACGAAAGTAACAGAAATTTTTATAACATTTACAGGGTGGCCGTTTTCACCGACGAAAAAAATTCCCGGTCATCGAAAATTTTTTCCCGGTCATTAAATGATCGTTTCCAATGGATAACGGTTAATGCGATGGATTTTAAAAGTTTAAAAATATTTTTTTATTTAATATTCTGAACATACAAACCTGAATTTCTTTTTAATTTAACATTCAAATAGTTTATACTATTGAAGAAGTATAAATGGAGATTTTACAACTAAGCCCTAAAGCTTTTAGGGCGAACATTTTTATATGTTTTTAAAAGTAACATTAGGCTATTTTATATAATGAAATGTCACTAT
>JBAGKK010005115.1:0-12427 GCA_037177015.1 Euceroptres primus | reverse complement strand
AATTAGACCAAAGAATTCATATTTGTAGCTGTAATATTGCACAGAGTCAGCCCCCCATGTTGTTTCAGGCCCTTAAGAAGACGAGGAACAGGGACGAAAAATTGAGGATTCTAAATTGAGCACCCCATACTTTGGTGTATATTATAGTTATTCGTCTGTTGGATCTAATGTCACACACGAAAAGTTTTGTGCATTTTGCAAAAATTTTTTCTCTATTACTGTTTTTTGAAATTCTGCCGTGCAAAATAAGAAAACCCGTAACTTACATTCGGGAGTTGTCACCTGATACACAATTGATTTCTATTCAAATATATCAGAAACAATTTCTAATTAGGTGAATAATTTCAGACGTAAGTTACGGGCTTTATTGTTTTGCACGGCAGAGATGCTGAGAGCGCAAGAATTTCTGAACTTTTTTCTTGAAAAATCGTAGAATGTCTACCGAATTTTTTTCGTATCTGAGATCCATGAACTGTTTTACTGAATAAAATAAAATAAAATTCAATAAATCTGTTAAACCAATATTTCTCAAAATATTTCATAGTATTATCAGGAGGAATTTTTCGGTCTTCAATTTGTAAATTCGAGATGTAATGAATAATCAAATTTGTCCGAATTTATTACCATAAATTATTAGAAATTATTTTAGTATTCGTTTTCTGTCAAAGATATTAAATACTCTCCATTTTGGTGTTAAAATAATAATAATTAGTTTGCGTGTTAGTATTTTTAATACATAAAGAAATAATTTCTCAATTACTTGCACTATACGTAATACATTTGTGACTGAAGGGGTGTCCTCCCATTCTTGTTTTTGTAGCCTCGAGAAGCAGAAAAGGGTGAAATGATGTTGGGTTTTAAATAAAGTCAGCTGAAACTTAGCTTCTACGAATTACGTTCTTATTGTTCATGCCACAGAGAACTTTTGTTTATCTTGATGAGATTCTGACAGAGAGCAAGAGGAGATCTTCAACGTCTCTTTTATAACTCTAGGTCTTTCCATGTAGTTGTTCTCTGACAAGTAAAATTGCGTTTTATATGATCTACCATCGGGAAATGAAATGATTTTTTTCTTCAAAATTTGATAGGAGTTCGGATTAAAGATAATTATTATTATTATTAATTATTAATTAGAAATTTTACAACTGAATAATAAAAATCAACTGATGAAATCTAAAATATATTTATTTAGAAATTGTTTCGATTACCTAATAGAATAATAGTCAACAACATTATTTAGATAGATACTTTTTAAGTTACTGACGTTTTAAGCATTTCGCTGCAACGCACTTTTTTATTTGTTAAAAGTTTTGTCTCTGTTGCTTTAGTTATTGATTTGTGTATGCTCTATCTGGTGATATACTTGCGTCCCGGAAGTGACCGTAAGTGGCTGTATTTTGAGATTAAAAAAAGTGGTAACACGCGCACTTATGGTACTCGAAAACTTAACTTCGATTGTCTCGAAAAGCGGTTTCTATAACTTCTAACTTCAAAAGTGTCGATGTCGAGAATTTATCCGAGTATATGCGATCCATAAAAATCCCATACTGACAAAGTGGGCCCCTTAATCGTGCAACAACACAAATTGAGATGACTGATTCTCGATCGCATTCGCGAATCGGTTTTACGCCAACTAAAATTTCCAGTTAATCCATTTTATTCCTAGAAACAAAGTATGGAATCAAGAATTAATAATGACTAATTAATCATAGTGAAGAGCAAAAATTGAGTTTTAAATTGGAGTTTAATATTAATGTAATCTTAAAATTAAGTCCTACAGAATGTGGAAGAAGTATTTCTCAATCTCAAAATTTCACAAAAAATCAGAAGGTATCAAAATGATCTAAAAATGGATCGACTGATCTGCAGCAGTTCTTTCTAAAAAGAAATGAATACTTTTTCCATGTATTTTCAATTGTTAAAAAAATTGATCTGCAACGCTTTGATATTCCGAATCTTCTGTGTTACAGAAATATTATCTGAAAGCAAGAAATCATCAAAGTGGAAATGCGTTAGAAAAAAAAGAAACTGTCCGTGTTTTGTTGGAATCTAGGCCATATTTCGCTTAAAATTTACGTCTAGCATCCCGAATATTCACTGTATTGGGATGCAGAATAGATCGAACGAATTTTATATTCTTCTAAGATATAAAACTATATATGATGCACCAGGAAAAGCAATGCTCCTATCAAAAATAAAAGAGTCAGCACTCAGTTTCACAATATAATACTATTTATCCAAAACTATACCACAAACAAAGAAAAAAACGAAAACGAAAAAAAAAGAAAAAAACCACCACGAACAATTTTCTTTCAGCCAAACGCCTCTAGTTGAAAAGTATCCTCGACTGTTTTGAAAGAACTTTCATCAATTGGAAGAATATTACAAAAATTCCAAGCTCTTAGAAAGTTTGCTTCATATCATGGAACCACCTGAAGAAGTTTCGTTTCAAAGGAAAGAAAATTTTTCGTCTAATGCAGCTTTCTTAGAAAAAGCTTTGTGCTTGTAGCTAAAAATAAAATTGACACTTTCAATAATAGTTATGGTTGAGAACGTGGTAAGCAGATAAAAATTATAGACGATCAATGATTGAATCAATGATGTTTGAATGAAAATTTCTTTAGAAGCTACCAGTTTTCCAAGAGAACCAGTCTGGTTCTTTTGGAAATATTGCCGAAAGTGGTTAGATTTCACACCGCATTAAATCATTTTCCGTACATCTCCATTGGAACCTGAAAATCGGTTTTAATCAACAATCTAGTTTAAATGTTTAAGTAAGAAGAACACTATTGCATGCTTAAAATTCCACCTATAAATTAAAACAATATCCGTAGTTGCGAAAATGATGCACTATACATATATTGATCTAGTGTAATCAAAACTTTAATTATGTCACAACCAAATATCAAAAATTAGTAATTTAATTAAAAAATGTGCGAACCGTCATCCACTTTACTCCAAGATTTCTCAAAGCGAAGTGTTCCGTGCTGACGAAAATTAAACAGTATTACGAGAATCATTTTAATCTACAACAAAATGAGAAACAGAAAAACAAAAGTCAGTGACAATAGAATAAATGATCCACTTCAGACAAAAATTATATCGCTGCAGATTAAAATAATACTCTAAGAATTATAGTGTATATGTTGAGTCGAGTAACTAAACGCTGAATGTCAATGTAACATTACAAGCAAAAGTTATTTCAGGTTTAGGATCGAAGTATTCGGTACCTCGCTTACTGTTGTGAAAATCGCGCGCATTAAGATCAGACGGAAACTTGTGTATTGTTCAACTCAACAAAATTCTCCAATAGATTTCCTTTTTTTTACATTGTTATGACGCTAAACGAAAACCTCTGTTTCTCCATTTGAGCTTCACTTAAAATGTGCACGCTCCCTAAATAGCTTTATCTCAATAGCCATTGACTGAATCAAGAAAGGTGTTAAACAAAAAAGTTATATTTTAATAAAAGGCATAATTTTTGTTTTAACTTTTTTCAAAATCATTAGTATTTTTAGAATTATTATTTTTTTAAATGTAAATCAACGTAATATAGGACTTTTTTAGACACCCGATAAATATTTTTTTCTCAATAGTTAGGATTTACAAATTAGCGAAAAGTATTCTACAAATTAAAGAAAAATAAACGATACTGTAAGAGCCTTTTGCGATTTTTTTCAGGAAGAAAAACTTTGATTTCAAAGTATAAGGTATAAAAAGATTTTAACATTTGTTCACAAAAATTTGTTGCACGTCCGTCTTCTTATAATAAATGACACTTCCTGCGAAAATCGCATGTATGTATACTTGCATAGTTTTCAACAGAATACGACCTGCATATGTTATTTATTTCGAATTTGTGTCAAACGCGAGTATTTTGCACTTTTTAAGGTAATATGCTTTGTTCTTTCATTAAACTATAATTGAATGAAAGGAAAAGCACCGTACCGAACGTGACGCGCGCCGGTCGCACACTGCCCCATCATCTCTTCTGGACCATACTTGAATTCAGATTCCGTCGACCACGGTATTGCGGACGCGCCGTGAACAAACGAATGGACGAACGAACGTATAGTACGCGTGTGTTTATCTATGATGGTGCAGAGTGTAGCGAAGAAACGTTTTTTTTTCTAAACATATAATTGGAGTTTAAAAAATACAACTTGTATTTTTTATATAAATTTCACTACAATTTAAATTCTATATTTGACCTCAAACCCTCTATTTTCTATTAAATTAATTTATATTTTTGTTAATTTTTACATCTGCCTCAAAACTCGAATTTATACAACTGCCTGGGCCTGCAGGTGATACCAGAAAAAAATTTTTAACCGAACTTTTTATCCGAAGCCATTTTGCCGTGTCTCTAACACGATTTTTAGCTTTCGCGGCGTTTTTTTTGGAATTTCCTTTTTTTAAATTTATGAATAGTAGGCTCTTAATAACTAAAATATTTTAGCTGGACTTGTAGTTACTTTAAAAGTTTCTAAAACAAACCATTCTTAACAATAATAGCGTTAGAATGTTGTCTTCAGGTTTTTGTCAAAATAGCATTACATTTAATTATCTTCTTTTAATGAGCCTTAGAGTATCTTAATAAAACTTAATTATACATGAAATTAAAGTTCAGACTTCTACGTTTATTTTCAACCCATATTAGTTATATATGGTGTAAAAGTTTGTTTACAATGAATAATTGAAATCATTATTTTGTCGCGAGTAAAAATTCTGGGTCATATCCGAAACCGCTTGTTTTTTATTGAAAAAAAAATAATTTCAATGTTACGACTATAATAAAACCTAAAAATTGTTCGTATATAGAAGCGATTTTGCCAAAAAATTGCGTAATTCCATCACAACGTTTCAAAACATTAGAAAATATATGTTTTTTATCATATCCGAAGCTTTTTTCGCTTCCACTCAGAGATTTTATTTTATACCATTCCGATTTTATTGAAGTGGTTTTTGGGGTCGCTGAATCTAAATCTGATAACAGAATTCCAAAACTCAAAATATCGGATCCAATATAGCGAATCAAAAAATGAAAAATTGTTGTATTTTTTATAAAAATTAGTATCTTAAAGGTTTCTGACAGCACTAAATCTAAATCGGATAGCAGAATTTCAAAATTTAAAATGGCAGATCCAATATGACGGATCAAAAATCTAAAAATTGTTGTCTTTTTATAAAAAAGGGAATCTTAAGATTTGATTTTTATACAATTATATTTATATATTTATATAATTATATTGGCCGTGTCTAATCGTGCAGTAATTCTGTACGACTAGCCAATCGAGAATGAAACCGCTATTCGTACAGAAATCCAGTACGAATAGCGGTTATGCTCTGATTTGACTAATAATACAGAAACTCTATACAGCTAGTACAATTAATCAAGACAAAATAATATTTTAATATAAATTAATACGTACAATGGTTTTAAAATACGAACCCAGATCAAATGATCTAGGTCCGACTGTAATCCAGGTAGATGCAATAGATACTTCTGCTGTCTAAAATTATAACCTAGTAAGTGCCATTTGACGTAGAGGTTATATTTCCATGCACGTGTATCAGAAAATAGTTCTTACGACAAAAGTCACTTACTAGGTTATACTATTGGACAGCAGACTTGTGCATACACGTATGTGCACATGTAGCGTGTAAACTATCTCCGCAAGCGTCTTCTCCTCATTCGCAAGAAAATAGGGGCAAACGATTAGGGTCCTGTTCGAATTGGCGAAATTCTTGTAAAGTACAAACTTCGTCACAGGATAAAAGGAAATCGACATATGTCTATCTCCTTTCATCCCATGGTTTAAGTTTGTACTTGGTAAAAATTTCGTCAATTTGAACAGGATGCTCGCCTGATTAGGGAGAATTCAAATAATCCAGGTTCAAATGATCCAATTCCGACTATATATATATAAAGAATCACTGGTAAGTGACTGTTAGTGACAAATAGTGCAGCCATGACAACACAACAGTAGACTTACGCGCTCCAGCGCACGCTCAATGTTCATTTCGCTATCTGAAAATATTTTAAATTTATAAATTGCAATTATTTTATTCGTATTTAATTTCAGTGTCCTTAAACTTTCAATTTGTATGTGAATATACCTTCGACTATATTTGTATTAGTCAATGTATCCTTCATATAATTAATACTACATCGCTTTATATCGATAATACTTAAGGGCGTGTGATACGTCTCGACGTCACGAATTATCGACGGTTACTCAAACATATTCGGCAATCCTATTTCTTATATAATAATATATATATTATTAATTATACTTTTTATCTTATTTATTCAATTGACCATGATTTAGAAAATCATAACGGGTTTTACGTCTCAAAACGTTAATAAATCTATTTATGCATGTTTCATCTAACCACGCATTTTCGTCCAATAGAATGACCGAAATTTCACACAGAGGTGTTTTATCAAACAAGCTGTTGTTCAGATTGTTTGTGTCTTCCACCATTGGATTGACTACTTCCACGACTTCAACATTACTGTCAACAGCTGTTGAAATTGAAAGAAAGTAACGTGGATAAAAAGGGGAAGCAGAAGGATCTGCTTCCCCTTTTTATCCACGTTACTTTCTTTCAAGACTTTCTTCCTTTTCCTCGCATCCTTGACAGTATTATCCCTGCTCTCACTCTTCTAGTCTAAATCTTCGCATATCTCACTCTCTAGCTTTTTGGCAGCTTCTTTGGCTTTTTTCTTTGCTTCTTTTTCATCCTTTGCTTTCTGGACTGCAACTTTCTTAGCTTCGTGAGCTTGAAGAAGATATTCCGGTTCTCGGATTTTAAGATTTCTTTTGAACCGACCATCAACGACTTCAGGACGCATACTATGCAGATAGAATTTTTCCAATTTCGATTCCCTCTTCGTTTTCCAGAAATTATCGTCACGCATGACGGCCACTATTTTTATGAAAATGCAATACTAACGTCTACTGATGTAAAGCTTACCTTGAACCTGAAAATAAAAGTTTAACTTAAAAGCTCAACGTTCATGATATTTGGATTCTTTGGAGCGAAAACGCTTCGAAGGTGATTTAACTTCTTTTTTGTCAGAGCCTCTTCTATTGTCAAGTTTCTTGCACTTATTGGGCATTTAATCTTAATAGTATCTCCCGGAACAGTGTCGTTCAACTTTACTTCTGCTCCTTGATTCATTGTGATATCAGGGGATATCTTCAAATCTGAAAAATCAACATCAATAAGACCATCAGGAGATGCTGCTAGGTATTCCTTTTCAAGATCGATGAACAATCCGCTTGGTTTTATTTTTACATTTAGCATTTTCTCTAAATCAAGCACAGCAAATTTCTCGTTGTCTGACCCATATTGCAGAGCTTCTAAGACAGCTGAATTCGTCGGCCGTTTGGGGTATACGATAGCACTTACTAGGTTTCCACATAATGTTGATGCCTGCCTAGAACACACTTTCCCGAAATAAGATGCCGTTAACATTTCTTTCATGAGTAAATGCCATAAATCGCATTCTGCTTGACGGATTGTTTGATTGAAAATCTCGAGCCAATTACGTTGATTTTCCTTCAGTTGTTTTATGTATTGATTTAAATGTACTTCAAACACATCGTCAAGCAAATCGGGTTTTGCACAAGTAGAACCGTTTTCTTTGTCAGTACTATGTTTGCGCTTTGATACTGTTCGCTTGCTGCTTTTGGACCGTCTGTTGCGTTCGACTTGAAGGTTTCGACTGCTCTCCATTTTTTTTACCACGTCGGGGACAGTTTTATTTAAACCTCGCAACAAGCTCGATAGCGCTCCTTCCTCAGTGGATTCTAACACTTGAAGATGACAACGGCCCGTGTATGCTTGTCTCATGGTGTAATTAATTCTTATTCTACCAATTCCTTTACAAATTCTGTTATTGAACCACTCACCGATATTGTTTGTTACATTGTACAGTAAGCTTTCCGCGTGAACACTTAAATCCCTCACTACTTTCATCAATCGATGGTAGACTCTCGTTTGTACTAAAACCGGTACATTATTTACTTCATTTTCTGCAAGTTGTCCCCCGCACGGCCAACTAAGTTGTGAACATTCTTTATGTTCACCAAACACGTCACTTGCCACATTGGAAATGTCTTTGTACAATAGGCTAATTTTGTCTTTAATGCTTAGAGACTCGTCTTCACGTCTTCTTCTACCTGCTTCCCCTATTTCCTGATGAAGTTTTAAGATATTGTTGCTCAATATCTGACGTGCCTGCACTGAGCTGTCTCCACGTTTTTCGTTAGCACCCCTTGTTTCTGCAAGTGTTCTTATCTTCTTGCAAAAATTGCGTAACAAGTGGTTACAGCATTCAATTTTCTTAACCACGACGTCATAGTTTCGATAATGGTTTTCCGTTTGAACTTTCGTTATTACACTGCTGTCTCCGTCAGCGACTAAATATTTATAAATGAGTCCATGCTTTTGAATGCTTGTATTGAAAGCTTCTACAATAGCATCGCTCTCTATAGCACCAGAACTTTTACTTCTGTCGTAATTTTTAAAACATATATGGGACTTGGGAAGTTTGTCCTCTCTTTCTACTCTATCGCAGACTGCACATGGCATGGTGCGTAGGATGAGGTCTGTGGCTTCACCAGTTTCATACCCTACTACCACAGCACATGCAGCTAGGGAATCGTAAGCTCCTCCTAGAGCTCGTTTTTCCCAGCAAGCGTCTGTTATGACACTGGTGAAAGGTATGTCTTTGGCTAATTGAAGCTTCTTTCTTGCTATTTCTGCTTCCCTTTTAGCTGATCTTTCCATACACTCTTTGGATATGCCTAGACCATCCAGTGCTACCCGTTCTTGATAGTTTCTGAATGTCTTTGCACTCATGAATGGTAAACTCTGTGCAGAACGGACTTCCTTTGCATTCCAATATCCAATACCTGCACTCATGCAACCGAGTACAAACGCATAATTGGGATCGGTATAATTAGCTTCTTGTGGATGTGTATTAAAGCTAATTAATTCTTGGCATTCATTGCACTGCATGTGAACTGTCGTTTTGTCAGCTTTGTCGCAATGATCCATATATCTCCAATTCTCTCTCATGCAGTCTCTTTTGTGTTTATTTTCTCGATCAACTTTCTGCATTAATTGGTCAAGGACATGTCCCAAATGTACATGACGTGGTCTCAGACGCAAATATTCGTCGCGAAATTCATTCTTATCTTCTCCCACTTCTTGGTATTTCAAGTGAAAGAGAAAATTTACATCGCGGGTACTGCAGGAAGGATTGCTTTGGAAGTCTGAGTGCACATCATATTCACTTTCCATTCCATTGAAGTCTTGCGTGAAAAGTACGTCGACTGCGTTTCCCAAGACATTCACCTCGTCGTACTCATTTTCATTCACATTTGTAAAATCCTTCGTTGATAAATCCGGATCTTGTGATGTCTCGAGAATTTTAGGATGATGAACATTCTTTTCAGCAAGTTTCCAATGAAGCCTAAACGCCGTACATAACACGGAATTTAATTAGCTATTTTCACTGGACACAACAATCTCAGGTTAAAGTTAATGCAATTCAGGTACACGATTATTTCCAAAATCCTCATGCCATCATTTTTGTTTCAACAAAATTCGTGTTACAATTCTAATTTTCTGCATTTCAATTTCATGCTATTTTCATTAGAATGGATATTCGTTCGATGAAGCGAGTAGGGGAGAAGTGGGAAATGCGGCGCACCTATCAGAAAACGCACGATTTTCAGTATTTGAAAAATTCATGAGTGAAAATTTTATGCAAATTTCTTTAAATTTAGAGTAAAATACTTTACCTTTCACTGGATTTTTTATCGCTGTCATGATAAAGAAAAAATAACTTTTGTCATCAAAATTACACAAAAGCTTTAATTAATCTATTTTTTTACTAACTAAAATTGAGTTCGTAGCTACAAAGGTTGTACTTGACCTCACTTATCCACAATGTGTCAATAACCGTAAAAGCGAGTGCGCCGCATTAGCCGCTTCTCCCCTAAACGATCAAGCTCTCGAAATCAGAATTAGTGTAGATTTTGATTAATTGGTAGTAGCATTTGATTAACTAAAATAGGGCGAATTCGTTGACTATGATTTAGTCACAGTCTACTAATTTAATCAGTTGAAAACTATTACTGAATGAAGTACTCTTTAAATCTGAATTAGTAGTTTTCTACTAATGAAATAGTGCCGAATCGTTTACCAATTGGTTCAGTAAGCATTTCTACTAATTTTTAGTAGAAAACTACTAACTCACGTAGTAAGGGTTACTAAATAAATTAGTAACCCTTACTACGTAAATGAATAGTTTTCTACCATTAATTAGTAGTTTTCTACTAAAAATTAGTAGAAATGCTTACTGAAGCAATTGCTAAACGATTCAGTACTATTTCATTAATAGAAAACTACTAATTCAGATTTAGAGAGTAGTAACTTTAAAAAAAGTCTACTGGAAAAAAGTACCCACAAGGAATCAAACCAAAGTTTTACCACAGAGCTAAACGTGCACAAGATACATGATTTCAAAACAACCACAAGAGGTGTAAATGCTGTTGATGATTTTTTTTAAAAGTTGGATTCAGAAAAAATAGAGTTAGTTATTTACAATTAATACAATATTGATGAACAAAGATAATACTATTATTCATTGGATGTTTAAAGGTTTTATGTATTTGAAGTTAAGCTTCACTAGGCATTTAGTTAGAGATTGATTCAATCAATAAGTTAAAGTACTAGTTAAATTCGTACATTGTTTTTATTAATTCATTTAGTAACAGAAAACTTACTAATTTTTTTAGTAGAAAGTGATGAAATAACCAATTTGGGAGCCAAATATGATGCTACTACTTCAGTTAGTAAGATTTTAACTAATTAAAATTTAGAGAGAGAGAGAGAGAGAGAGAGAGAGAGAGAGAGATAGCGGTTCGTCGACAGACGATCAAATGAACGAACTATCAAGATAATCAGTGAAACACAAAAGATGTGCAATATTTACACATTCTTGAAAAATGAAAATTTTCTATACAAACAGTTTAGAGCTATTTATAACAAAATTTCGGTACACGTAGACACTACCATAACAGTTGAGGTTGCTGAAGAAGTAATTTATTTATCTTCCACATCGGATGGTAAGGATGGAAACTTTACATTGACTTCTTTGTTATTTTTCCACGAGAAACTTTACCTTTACAACATATCGGAACAAGTGGGTCTGTAGTATGCTTGTCTCTCATGGACTAGATTAATCTTTTAAAAATTTTATCTAGTCCAAATTTTCAGAAAAAAACTACCGCAACCCGGGTTCGAACCATGGAATAGGAAGTTTTTGATTCGAACTCGCGCTACGGTCGTTTTTCTTTTCTGAACACTTAGGCTAGATGAAACTTACTTAAGAAAGTCCAAGTCTTAGGACTGTTGGTCGTGATGCCGTTAAAAATAGGGCCCCTGGGTCGGAGATCCGATCAGAGATTGTTTTGCAATGAGTATTATTGTCAATATCTAAAATTATTATTGTCAATACAATAATACTCATTGAAAACAATCGCTAGTTGGATATCCGACCTAGGAGATCCTATTGTTTATGACCTTGGTGGTCAATAGTCCCAAGACTTGGGCCTTTTTCACCTGCCTCAACTTTTATTTAGATAGGTATGCTCGTGCTTATTCGTTTTCCTCGTCGAGTTACCCGGTTCAATCGTATTAATCGTCTTGATCGTTTTTCGTTTAATCGTCTTTCGTACGAAAAACCGCTTCATCATTTACTCGGTTACTTGTTATATCCTTTCGGAAAAATGTAAAATTAGGTCAAAAAATTTGGGGAAAAAAAAGTATGGTAAATGGTATATCGAGACAAAGAAAAATTTGGTGGGTAAAAAATTTTGGGGGCAAAATTTTGAAGGGATTTAAAATTTAAAATTTCTATCAAAATTTTCAGGCACAAAAAAGGTGAAAAATTATCGGATTTGGACTGTAAGATGAATTTGGTTCAATCAAAAGATTGAGGTAAATGGATTTCGGCGAATAATCATACGCGTTATGATGTCACGAATTACCGACAGGGTATACAAAACATTTGGCGGTTCTATTTTTAAACAAATGAAGATATCTCGTTGAAACTTAAGGGAATAATAGGAAACATGATGAATCATCGCTTTTATGTGTAATTTTTTCAAAATTAAAAAAAAATTATTTTGCAAAATTTGTTTTTTGAAAATGTTTAAAAAATCATGCATAACAGTCATGCGTCATAATGTTTTTTTCTATTATCCCCTTAAGTTTCAACGCGAAATCTTTATTTGTTTAAAAATAGGACCGCCAAATTTTTTTAATACCCTGTTGGTAATTCGTGACATCATAATTTATCAAACGCCCTTTTGCCATTTGACTATACACTACTTAATAAAGT
>JBAGKK010005104.1:0-12428 GCA_037177015.1 Euceroptres primus | reverse complement strand
TTCTTTGTTTGAAGAAAATCTCGTGTTTTATTTTTTCAAAAAATCAAAATAGCTTTACCGGTTTTTATTATTTATTTGTTTCTCTCATCGGTTTCTAAGGAATGTAAAAAACTTGATAAGCTTAAACAGTAAAAACCTTAAAATCTAAAAAATTGCCAAAATGGCAAGGTTTTAAAGCAAAAATATTAAATAACTTTTTTCTACCGAAAAAAAACCAAATGGGATTCCTCAAAATTTTAGGGCAAAAAAACGTGGGGTATTTGAGAAAAAAATTCGTCGTTTTCTCCAAAAATCAAAATACCTTTACCATTTTTTATTGTTTTTTAATTTTCTTCGTGGCTTTCCAAAGAATGAGAAAAATGTGACAAACTGGAACAAGAAAAACCTTAACATCTCAAAAATTACAAAAATGGCAATATTTTTAAAGGAAAATTTGCAAACAATGTACCATATTCTTACATGGCCAAGCGTCATATTCAAACTCGATTGTTGTCGAAGAGTGACAGTTTAAGGATGCTTAGAAGTTAATAGTAACATTTTTTTATAAGAATAATTCATACTTTTCTACTTTTCTACTTGTTTATAAACATATTTTCCTAATCTATTTTTATTTATTCTCCAGTAATACATTTTCAAAGTAACATACCTCTGCACTCTACATCAACGACAATTCTCATGTGTTATAAAACTTGTTGAATATTAGTAAGAATTAATAATGTTTTATTTCATTATTGCTTGTTTAAATTACCAAAAATTGTAAAGTTATAATAACAAGTAATGTTATAAATACAATAATTAAATTATAAATATTAGTAAAATTTACTAATGTTTAATTTCATTATTGTTTGTTTAAATTACCAAAAATTATAAAGTTATATTAAAAAGTGATGTAACAATTACAATATTTAAATTATAAAGAAGAAGAATGGAAGAAGGCGACCGCCACAACCCCTTCCTTCATTTCCTTTCGCCCTCCTTTATATTTTAGTTTGTAATATAATTTAGTAATTTTATCACATTTTTATACCTACTCACAATTATAAAGAAGATATAAAGGAGGAAGAAAATGAAAGGGGTTTTGGCGGTCGCCTTCTTCCTTCTTTCTACTTTATAATTTTTGGTAATTTAAATAAACAATAATGAAATAAAACATTATTAATTCTTACTAATATTCGACAAGTTTTATAACATACGAGAATTGTCGCTGATGTAGAGTGCAAAGGTATGTTACTTTAAAAATGTTTTACTGGAGAATAAATAAAAATAGATTTGGAAAATTTGTTTTTAAAACAAGTTAGAGCGTCGCGACTTGAAAACTTTGAAAATTTTTTTTTGACAATATCAAACAACACATCTTTCATATTTTTCACAATTTTAGAAAGGTTTGAATTACTTTTATAATTTAAAGTAGATTTCTCAGTAATCATACTGGTCCCAGTAATCGTTCAATTGGCACATAACCTAAAGAAATAATTATAAAAGATCTTTAAAAAGTATTTAGTAACAAAAAATAACGAGGTTTAGCCTTATTTATTATTAAAATCAATAACAATCAAGTCTAAATACTTAAAAAATAAGATTGACGGCGAAACGATTAATAGGACTAAGGTCGCGATTACTGGGTCATTTACCTTAAATAAACAAAAATCGGTGCTCTCCTTCAGGTTGAAAAAAATTAAACATTGTTTTTAAATAAACAACGGAAAATTTTCAGTTTAGCTTACTTTTTTAAAATTGTATTAAAATTCAATACCTTTTGCGTAAGTATCAGGATACTTTTTTGTAGAATCAGTAATAACGAAGTTAAAAAATCTTGAAAAAAGTGACATAAATTTTCAATTGCAAATATCTTTGAAAATATTTAAAATTTTCCAAAATCATTTGGCATGAATATTTAGTGCCCCAAAGACAATACAATAACCAAAAATAAACAAAATCTGTGACTCGACTTTTTCATTTCAAATGGAACGCCCCTAATTCAATAAGTGAATAAAGTAAATAGCTTTTGTGTTCCCTTCTTGAAAAGAAATTCTAGTGAGGGTTCTGTGAAATGCAGCCTTTAAACAAACATAATTTATTGTAGTGTTTGCCTTCAATTATTGGATAAAGCATAAGTAACTACTTTTCTGCAGCGTCAAGGTTTACTCGAACGGAAAGAGGCAATAACTGGCAAAGATTGCTGGACGTTTCTTTTCCTGATGATCGTTCAGGGTACAAGCTATACTAGCAAAAACGTATTGCAACTGTCGAAGGGTCCTTCAACAACCAGTAGTAAACTCGCGAACCGATCAGAAGAGTGATACTTTCGAACTGATTTTATTTCTCAGACTGACGATCTCCATAAAACGTGCGGAGACTCACTCTAAAAACTTCGATTTACTCCAGTCTTTAAATATTTAAATAATACTATCACTCTCTAGTTTTATTTTTATTTCAGTTTTACTTTTACTTCAGTTCTATTCTTTAAATAAAGTTGTTATCCCTATTGGATTATCTTACACTTAAATAACTTAAGAGAGCAATTCCTTATCACCTGAAATATAAATATAGATAGTTTCGTTATTCATTGAACTTTTTATACAAAGTTAAAGAACATTTCTCAAATTTTCAATACTGAGACACAGAAATTTTATTTTAAAGCAAAAAAAGTTCCCTGTAAATGCAAAGGGAACTTGGTCTCTTTTTAAGCAGAAATAATCCTTTTTGATGGTAAGAGAGAATGTGTGTTTCCTTTTACAATGAAAACCAATGTTTCATGTTTCAATGCTCATTATATGCTCATTACAAAAAATGCTCTGTTCTTCTGGTCAGACGAGATAAAAATGAAATTTAATCTTAAATTTAAAACATAAATGAAAAAAAGTACGAGGAAAGAGTTATTATCTCTCTAAATCTGAAATGGTAAAAATTCCGTTTCAGTAATACTTCATTAATGTTGCAAAGTTATTTGACAGAACATTTTGCTATGTTTTTCAATTGTTAAGTAGAGGAAGATAGAGCGTCATGACTATAATGTTTACAGACTGAGAATTTCAATGAATAAAAAATATGAAAAGGGGATTTGCTTAATAGTAGGGGAATTGTGTCTAAAACGGTCACTCCACTAAAACGATTAATAACTAATAATTAACTGATTAAAAGAAATAGACGCCAATTGTTGTACGAAAATATTGTGAAATGAAATACACATCGATGACAAATGATTTTAAACAATAAATATGTAAATTCACATAATAAAATGTGATTATAGATTTCACCTACTTTATGATAAAATGTTACTTCAAAATTGAATAACATTATTGAATGCTTTACCATATGTTAATGTTATTATTGGTATATATATATATATATATATATATATATATATATATATATATTATTGCTATATAACTATACCATTATTATTGGTATAGTTCGTTCTCTAAACTTTCGTTTAAGCTTTGTAACAATTTATAATTGTGACTTGATTATTTGAAAATAAAATAAACATAATAAAATAGCGACTCGGATAAAATGGTCATAATCGTGTGTGTACAAAACGGTCCGTCGAAAGGGATTTTACGTCATCTGTCTACTTCTGGTAGAAATATTATCCCAAATGCTACGTCGTATTTATATATTTATTTTTATAAGAAATAATTACTTAAAGTGAATAGTGGTTAAGCTATTTTTAAATAATTTGAAAGTGAAAAATTCATTAAAACTGTGAACAAATTGAATAATCTTTTTAATTCAGTGTAGTACTATAACATAACCTCTCAATTCATACCGTCAGTACTGTTAAAATTTCTGTTTTAACGTAAACAAACTTCTATAAGGTTATGTAAGTTTTTTCCAGAAAATTATAATTTTTAAATTATTTAATGCAACAAAATTTCATGTTTGGAAACTATGTTCTTGATTTCTTATTTTGACAACAATAATTTGTTCATAAATAATAATTTATTGTACTTTTAACCTCAATATAAACATACCCTATTTTAACTCATATTTTACAATATTTCGTGGAATTTGTGCATTATATGGAATTTATATTTATTCTTTATAATAAAAATGCCACAATGATAAACAAAATATTATAATGTGACATTTAACAACCTTAGTGCTGAAATTAAGAAAAAATAAACATGTTTAAGCTAATTCTTTGAGACTGACCATTTTATCTAAGCATGTTGATAAAATGGTCAAAATGCAAATCTTTTCTTTTTGCATTTTTTAGAATATTTAAATGCATCGTACTCCAGTTTTAATCTTTGGACATTGTAGAAAAAATGACAAAGTACAATTTATCAAACTCGTTTTCCAGAAATTATTTAATTCCTGAAAATATAAAGCTAATTAATACTACGGTGTCCATTTTAGACACAATTCCCCTATTGTGGTATTATTTATTTGATAAATTTCATCGATTTTGAAGCTTTCAGGTCGCGTAAAAACTATCTTTAAGGGCATGTAACACTTATCCGATCCTTACCTTACCAGCATTTCTTTTCGACAAACTCACATCCACACTAAATGAGATATCGAGATGAAAATTCGAAAACTAAATAAAAAGCATTATTAAAATTAAAATTAAGCAAAAAAAAGTGTTTTTGGAAAATTTTTTCGTAATTTTAAAATTTTAAGACCAGATAAACCTTCCCTAATGCCTTTTATTTAATTTCCCAAATTTCCAACTCAATATCTCATTCCGTGTGGACGTGAGTTTGTCGAAAAGAAATGCCGGTAAGGTAGGGATTGGATAAGTGTTACATGCACTTAACTCACTGTTTTTAATTTTAAAATCAAAGAGAAAACTATAAGGATAAAATTTCTTGCAAGTAAGTTTTTAAAGGGATAAATTTTTATTCAGACAACTTCACGCCTTTAAAAATACATGTATTGTCATGGAAAAACAAAAGAAAATTTAATCGATATTTGAGTAAAATTTATCCTGTGAAGTTAATTTTTTGTTGCAGGTAATTTTTACCGTGGAATCGAGAGAAATTTTATTCTTCGTTTTTTTCTGTGTAGAGAAATTTTATTCTTCGTTTTTTTCTGGGTATACACAGAAAAAAAACGAAGAATAAAATTTCTCTTGATTCAAATATAAAAATTACCTGCAATAAAAAATTAACTTCACAGGATAAATTTTACTCAAATATCGGTTAAATTTTATTTTGTTTTTTCATGACAATACACAGTAAAAAAGAAACTTCAAATTGTTTCACCTTAAAATGGTTTGGATTAAATTCGATAAAATTTTGTCTCAATTTAAGCAATATTCGTGTAAATTTAATACTACGTTACCTGAATTTCAGAATTGAGTCTTAAATGCAGACAAATTTTGCTTGAAAACAATTCAATTTTGCTTGAATCTAGACAAATTTTACTGAATTTAATCCAAACCATTTTAAGGTGTACCGTCAAACGGGGTAACTTCGGACATGTGGGGTAAATTTGGACAGCTCTAAATTGATACTTTAAATTACTCAAAACGGTTACAACTAGAATATGGAATCAGTTTAAGTCTTAACTGGTTCCAGATGCTAATTAAAACCACTTTGAGTAATTTAAGCTATGAATTTAGGACTGTCCAAAATTACCCCAAATGTCGGAAGTTGCCCCGTTTGACGGTAACAATTTGAAGTGTTTCTTTTTCACTGCATGCTTCAACCTTTTTAAAAAAGGCGTGGAAATTTCATTAATATTTTAGTGATGATTGACCTACTTTTTATACGGGCCAAAAAAGGTATACTATGCTGTAGAATTCATGTAAAGAGTAGATTTTTTTAAGCCCCACCTGTATAAAATTTTCACTGAACATTTCTTTACTAATCACGTAGTCTATGACTTTTTACTATTTATTTATTTACTATATATTTATTTCTCCGAAAAGTTTCAGAGTAATATTTAAGTGAACTTTGTATTTATATGAATTGTATTTTGATGAGAAACGCTCAGAAAAGGAAAATAGACGCAACAAGGCAATTGAAAACTGAAACCTCACTTCTGACACATCTTGTATTTTATGCAACTGATCATGAAGTCAAAAGGAGCAAAGAAAATCTCATTTAGTTTGACTCGTCAGTCCTCGTCCCAAGTGGGCACATCGTTTCGCTTATCAAACTTCTAACTTTCTGTAGAGTCCCACGTGCAACAGCTCGCGCGATACGGGAATAAGTTGTGCACGAATGGGGCCGCGCTCGTTTCAAATTTGCATTTGAACTCGCGTAAGTCGCAATAAGAATGGGGAGTGACTTCCGTCATAAAGCGTCGTAATTTTATGTGAGCGGAGGAGGAACCGCTCGCACTGAACGTAGGTCGCAACTTAACCGGTTGGGCATAATTTTATGCCGGAAATTCCGGCACTTTGGTCCTCAAAACTTTATTCCGCCACATTCAAACCGCAGACATGTGGATTAATAGAATTTTATTTTTAAACTTTTATGCAATTCTTTGCTATTATTTTAAATCTTTACTTTCCCACGTTGGGATTTGAACCCACAACAGCGTGATTATTCCGTCAGGCATGCTGCCATCTGAGCCACGCTGCCTTTTTGTTAAAATTAAAATGCTTTCAAATCGGAAGTAATAATAATTAATAATTTGATTACCGAAGCAGACAGCAAGGACATTGCAGAAGGCATCTCCCGAACCTATATTTAAAAAGAAATTGAAATGAATTCTTCACCTTATTATTATGAATCATTTCTATCTCTATACGAAATTTATTTTGCTCCACATTTTTCACACTAATTTATTCATATTCTAGTTCATGAATAGCTTTAGAAATGCAATAAAATATTAATAAATTCAATTCTAAAGATAAATCTCAAAGCAAAAGAAATATGCATTAATTCATTCCTTTCCTTTGAGTATGACCGTATATTGTCTGTTGCAATTACAAATTTTAACATTCTCATTGCCGTTGTAAACGGAATTATGTCAGAAAGCTAGTTATGTGTACATTGCATTTAAATTTGACGAAGGAACAAACGAAATCCTGCCATATGGCAAAGGCAAAGGAATTACTGGAAATATGAAATTCCTTTTTAATAGCATTTAAACGCAAAAAGCTTTCTATTTCTCTCTACACTGAGAGAAGAAATGTTAGCTAACTTTATATCCGGTATATGCAAATGACTACACATTAGGGTGGTCCAAATTCTTTTTTTCGAATTTTCATGCTCTCACTTCTCGAATTTGTTTGTATCAGCAAAAAAATAAATGCGTTTTTTTTTTAAGAAAATGATGTTTAGAGGTTCCACAGGCCCCATGAAGTTTAACTCGCATTTCCAATAAGAAAAAAAGACATTTTTGTAAATTTTATTCAGAATTGTCAATATTAGATGAATAGAGTTGAAACTCAACATTTCTCTTAAAAATTAGCCACAAAATACGAATCAAAAGTTATTTTTTAAATATCACCCCCATAAGTCTGATTTATAGGGTCCTAAACAACCCCATTTATTATTATTTATAACAATATTTATAACATATACATATTTCATATTTATAAAAATATTTAATATTTATAACAATATGCTAGAAAGTTAAGGTTTTTTTCTAAAATTTTCCAATTTATGTCCACTTTTCAATTAAAGAAAAATAATAATTAATTCAAGTTAACAAACATAATTGTTAAACAATTTATTTTTAAAAAATAATACTCTGAATAATGCTTGAAAGTTGCGGTTTTTCCTGAAATTTTCAACTTTTTGTCCACTTTTCTCTTCTCGTAAGGTAATAATTAATGCAATTTATCAAAAATAATTGTTTAAACAAATTATTATTGTTTATAATTATCTTCTTCTATATTAATACTAGATAGTGCGGTTTTTCTGAAATTTTTAACTTCCTGTCCATTTTTCATATAAATAATATAAATAATTTATAATTAATAATATAATATATAAATATAATTAATAATTAATAATTTCATATAAATGATAATTAATGCAAGTTAAAAAAAATAATTGTTTAAACAATTTATTATTACTTATAACAATATTCTCTTAGAATAATGCTAGAAAGTTGCGGTTTTTTCTAAAATTTCCCACCTTTTGTCCACTTTTCACTTAGAGTGAGGTAATAATTATTTCAAGTTAACAAACATAATTGTTTAAACAATTTATTAATGTTTATAGCATTTTTCTCTTAAAATATAGTTAGAAAGTCGAGGTTTCTTCCGAATTTTTCAACATTTTTTTCAACTTCTCAGTTAGAGCGATGCAATAATCAATTAAAGTTAAGATAAATAATTGTTTAAACTATTTATTATTATTTATAACAATATTCTCTTAGAATAATGGTAGAAAGTTGCGCTTTGTCCTAAAATCTTCAGTTTTGCTTCGACTTTTTGCTTATGAACAAATAATAAATGAACATCAACAAGAATAATTTTTTAAATAGTATTCTATTTCTTTCACAGTGCAGTATTTTTATTCTTTTGCTAATGTTTTGACAAGATTAATTTAAACATAAGGGCTTACACCAGAGATAAAAACAAAGGATGGAATAATTAGGAGTAGGTGGGAGGAGTGGGTCTGTAAATGACTTGTAAAAATTTTGTTTTGAATATTTGAGATAAAACCGCAACTTTCAAGCACTACTATAGGAGTAGATAGTTATAAATAATAATAATTTGTGTAAAGAATTATGTTTGCTAAATTCCATTAATTTTTATCTTATTCTAAGTGAAAAGTGGACAAAAAGTTGAAAAATTCAGAAAAAACCGCAACTTTCTAACATTATTCTAAGAGAATGTTGTTATAAATAATAATAAATTATTTAAACAATGATTTTTGTTAACTTTAATTGATTATTGCCTCGCTCTATCTGAAAAGTTGAAAAAATGTTGAAAAATTCGGAAAAAACTGCGATTTTCTAACTCTATTCTAAGAGAAAATTGCTATAAACAATAATAAATTGTTTAATCAATTTATGTAATCATCTAATTATCAGTAGAAAGTAATATTTTATGTATTAGAAATAACGTGTACTAAAAAAACAGCAAAAAAAAAGTAATTTCTGATTCGTATTCTATGGCTAATTGCGAAGAGAAATTTTAAGTTTCAATTCGATTCACCTAATATTGACGATTGTGAATAAAATTTTAAAAAACGTCTTTTTTTCTTATGGGAAATACGTGTTAAACTTCATGGGGCTTTAATGATTCTTTTGAGTCAAAAGAATCATTAAATTTAAAGTTAAAGAAGTTAAAGTTTTGACCGAATTCATTTCAATTCAGGCAGGCAGTGCAACTTTAAAACACAAAATCAGTCATCTTTGAAATATATTGTTTTTTAAAGGAAATAAGAAGACACGTATTTTACCGTTTTGAGAAAAAATACATTTTTACGAAGTTATGAGTATTTGAATCTGAAGCTTCTTTTTTTAAAAAACAACATTTTTCTTTAAACTTTTATAACTTTGGACTTAATTAAGATATTTGAGTCTTCTTTCTTGATTATGGTGAGATTTATTGGCCTCTTTCAAAATCCGCCAGAAAATTTAAAAAATATTGAAAATTCACAAAATGGCGACGGTTTTTATGAAAAAATTAAAGGACGATTTTCTCAACCCCCCCCCCCTTGTTTTCTGTCCAATTTTTTTTTCTAAATTGGTACTCATATGATGAAGAAAATAGATAAGTTTCATGCTGGCTAAACTACTTGTGTGAATAGGAGAATTTTTTTGAATAAAATCGAATTTTCGAATTTTTCTTGCAATTGATGGCATGTACGAAAAAAATATCAACAAAAATATCGAGTAATCAACATGTTGATATTTTTTTGTATATGCCATCAGTTTCAAGAAAAATTCGAAAACTCGATTTGATGCTTCGAAAAGGTTCTACGCTTTAAGACCTCCTAATCTTTTATATCTTTATGATATCAAACGATATTTATGATATCGTTTGTGAGAAAAATTCGAAAATGTGATTGTGTAAAAACAGAAATTGTCCTGGACTTAAAAATGGTTTGGCCAGTATAAAACTCGCTGGATAGTTTCCTCATGCAAACATAAATTTTTAAAAAGTATTTGAACAAATTAAAAAGATGGGTTTTTCAATACAATCGATATTATTTTTTTTACAAAATCACATTTTCGAATTTTTCTCACAAACGATATCATAAATATCGTTTGATATCATAAAGATATAAAAGATTAAGAGGTTTTTTGCGTAGAACTTTTTTATAGCATCAAATTTTTTTGTTGATATTTTTTTGTATGTGCCGTCAGTTGTAAGAAAAATTTTAAAATTCGATTTCATTCGAAAAAATTCTCCTGTTTACAAAAGTATATTAGCCCGCATGAAACTTATTTGTTCGTTTCATCACATGAGTACCAATTCAGCAAAAAAATTTGGGTAAAAAACAAGCTGGGGTTATTGACGAAATCATCTTTTAATTTTTTTTTAGAAAAACCGTCGCCATTTTGTGAATTTTCAATATTTTTGTAATTTTCTGGTGGATTTTGAATGATGCCAATAAACCTCACCATAATCAGGAAAGAAAACTCAATTATCCTAATTAAGTATAAAGGTATAAAAGTTTAAAGAAAAATGTTGTGTTTTTTTTTTAAGTTTAAAATTCAAATACTCATAACTTCGTGAAAATGTATTTCTTCTCAAAACGGTAAAATACGTGTTTTTTTTTCCTTTGAATAACAACATATTTCATAGACGACCGATTCTGTGACTTGAAGTGGCACTGCCTGCCTGATTTTGAAATTGATTCCGTCTTTTGCAAGATATCCTGACGGAATACTATTAAATTACATATTCTTCCGACATTTATGCTGATGTAGATGTGTATTAAACATATTATTTGTACAATGTCGGCTGACTGTTAAGACTGACGAAAGCATATGTGGGTGCGAGAATGTTAGACGAAAGGTGGACGGTTATCCTTCTGGTGGAGGTGATTTAAAACACTGATCGGCACCACGCCTCCATCCCTCCGTTGAGGGGCCTTAGGCCGCAAAAAGGCAAAGTGAGTCTCATACGAAAAATCGTCCGGACGAAGAACTCAGCAAATGAAGACGCGAGTAATCGGGCCTTCGTAAAAATAATTATCCGCTCTGGGCGCGCCGCTGTTTGTTAAAATGTCAGGAGAGAGGTGGGTGGAGCGTCGAGACGCTTAAACATTTCACCATCCTCCTCTTTACCTTCCTCCACCCCCTACATTTTTTTTTCTTCCTTTTTGCCCAACCTTTTCATGTAAACATTCAGACATTCCTCTTCCTTATTTCTTATTGCAAATTACACATCATTTATGCATTTCAAACTGTGATTAAGTTCAAATATCTTTCACATTTCTCACAAGTGTTCTATTAAGTAATTTAAATAATTACCGCGTGTCGTTATTGATTCTAGTCATTATTAAGGGTCAGCATAAAACTATGATTGAGCAATCAACCATCAACTAAAAAAGTTGATGGTACTCTCTAAATTTTGATCATTTAACATGTTTACTTATGTAAATTACTACTCTCTAAATTTGAATTAGTGAAAATTCTGTCACTAATTTACTTTAGTGGAATTTTTTTACTAATTACTAATCGTATTTCACTATTTTTTAAAGTAGTTTTAAATTTTTCACTAAAGCTTCAGTCAAACACTACTAATAATTAGTAAAAATTTTTACTAAAGTGAATTAATGACCGACTTTTCACTAATTTAGATTTAGAAAGTAACTGAATTCTAGCTAAACTTTTTTTACTAATTGGAATTAGTAACTGAATTCTGGCTAAAATATAAATTCATAGCTAAACTTCAGGTACTAATTCGAATTAGTAAAAGTTATAACTGAATCAAAAGAGAGTATCGTTGAACTTTTTTAGTAGTTGCTTGATTCTTCTTACATTGAGTTTCAATAAAAATTAAACTTAGAAACAAATGAAATCACTCTCTAGATCTGAATTTGTTAAAAGTGAGCTCCTAATTTACTTTAATGGTTTCTACTAATTATTAGTTGTATTTCACAATTTTTTTTAGTAGATTTCAACTTTTCACTAAAGTTTTAGTTAAAAATTACTAATTTACTTTAATGGTTTCTACTAATTATTAGTTGTATTTCACAATTTCTTTTAGTAGATTTCAACTTTTCACTAAAGTTTTAGTTAAAAATTACTAATAATTAGTAGAAATTTTCACAAAAATAAAGTGGCTCACTTTTCACTAATTCAAATTTAGAGAGCACAATGAAAATATCAATTGTTTTAAGTTATTCGAAATGAGATGCAACAAAATTCACACCAATGTTTTTTCTGCGTACTCTCTAAATTTGAATCAGTTATATTTTCACTAATTCAAATTAGGAAAAATTTTAACTGATTTATTTAACTTATTTATTAATAAAATATTTAGGCAGCTACTAGAAAAGAAATGGGAACATGTAGAAGCACTACACCAGTTGCTCATTGATTTTAAAAAAGCGTAT
>JBAGKK010005093.1:0-12428 GCA_037177015.1 Euceroptres primus | reverse complement strand
GATATAAATATCTTTTTATGTATGACATATAAAAAATTTTGACTCAAACGTTTTCGATAGATTATTTCCCAATATTTTGAACGAAATAAAAAAATTTTGAAAATTTTAAAATTTAGCCCTCATTTTTGAAAATCAAAAATATTTTTCATTCTTTTTTAAGTTCGACCCTTTTTTCTTTTTTTTTTTACTAAAAATAAAGCTTGCGATGCTTACTTTCAGATACTTAAATAGCAAAATGTCGTTTTCTGTTGTTTTTGAAAAATTAAATTTTAAGTAACCTGGTAAATTCAAAAAATTTTTCCTATGCGCGACAAAAATTCGGAAAATTGTTTGCATGTACAGTTTTTGATGAGAAACAATGTTCTAAAACAGGAAATTCAAAAAAAATTTTTGTTGATTTTAGAATTTTTTTAAAATTTTCAAAAATGAAATTTTTTGAATTTGGTTAATTTTTAATGTGCAATTTACATGTTATGTAATAATGTAATAAGTATAAATGTTACTTGTACATTAAAAATGCGCAATTGATGAAATGAAAAAAAATTAATTTTTGAGAATTTTAAAAAAATTTTAAAATCAACAAAAAATTCTTTTTGAATTTCTGTTTTTAGAATATTGCTTCTTATCAAAAACTTTACATGCAAAAAATTTTCCGATTTTTTCTCACGCATAAGAAAAATTTTTTGAATTTACCAGGTTACTTAAAATTCAATATTTCAAAAATAACAAAAAACGCCATTTTTCTATTCAAGGATCTGAAGGTAAGCATTTCAAGCTTTATTTTTAATTAAAAAAAAAAGAAGAGAAAAGGGTCGAACTTAAAAAAAATCAAAAATAGTTTTGATTTTTAAAAATGATGACTAATTTTGAATTTTTCAGAGTTTTTTTATTTCATTCGAAAGATTGGGAAAAAATCTATCGAAAACGTTTGGGTCAAAATTTCTTATATGCCATACATAAAAAGATATTTATATCTGAAGTAGACGCTTTTTGCGCAAAGTACAAAAATTTCACCCCCTCTATCTTGGCAAATTTTTGACCAAACTGATCAATCTTTTTTTTTAAAGTGCCATCTAATAGAACTAAACTTTTTGTAAATTTCAGCCTGATCGGAGAAATTCATTTTTTGGGGTGGATACACTTGAGAAATAATGCTCCATGTATTATAAAAGTATCATAAAATATTCTTTATTTCTCACTTATTAATTTTTCATTCGAAAATATTTATTCCATGAATAAAATTATTTTTAAAAAAATTGACACAATTTTATGCACCATACAGAAAAAGTAAGGTTTTGAATTTAACATCACTGAAAATTAGTTAAGTTTCCTTAGTGAAGGATAATTTTTGATAACGTTTTGTGAAGTAAAATATTAATTTCAAATTGAAGAAAATCCTAATATTTAAGGCTGTTATTTGTTATACTTCTATCTTTTTTAAGGTAAAAAGAAAATTTTCTAATTATTTTTATGTAATAACAAACTTGAAATGTCGAAACCTTCATACCAAAAATTTTATTTTGTAAAAAATGAAAAGCGTTTTATTAAAAACTTATGTTATAAACTTCTATTCTATCAAGTAGATTGCTTTTATAAATTTTTGGTTCAAATTTGAATGATCAATAAAACTTTTTATAGTAGTATTGAACCTCTCAAGATATAGGGTAAAACTTCACCTGTTGTGGTTCACCTGTTGCACGATTTTTCTTTGAGATTCGCTTTCGGCAGGGATTTGAAATGAAATCTGATTCTTACCTGTTGCAGACGTTTGTGAAAAGCAAATGTCACATGTGGGGATGAAACTTCCTACCAAATATTATATATAACAACTAATAATGACTAATTTCTATCCACTCTCTATACTTTCTTAAATAAAATTCTGTTTAAGTAACTTGTAATTTAGTAAAAAAAAAATACTCTACCACAGTAAAATAAAAAAAATAATTTTTACTTTTTTAAAAAAAGCTTCAGACAATTTCGACTAACATCAATTAGAAAAATTTATTCTGCCGGTTTTTCCCGATTGAAAGATGTAAATTCTTCACTTTGCGAAAAAATAATAAGCACAGAAAATTAGTTTATCATAAAATATAAAAATCTTTTACGGAGAAAATTATGTTAGTAGTTATATTATTATGTTATGTTAATTTTATTAACTTAACTCTAGGAAGGTTGAAAATAATAGATATTAAATTATTGTGATTTTCACCTGTTGCCGAAGTAAAGAGTCGCGTGCGTTTTTGCAGTCTACGCGAGAATGACGCCGAGAGCGTCGCGACGCCTTCCTATATAGTAAGAGGCATGAACTCAACCCCCACTTCGTCACAGGATGTTGCACACGGATTGGATAATATGGAACAATTGTATGATTTTGACCCGCTGCGCAGATCATTATCATTATTCTAAAAAATAAAGAAAACTCTCAGGTATAAATTTTTACTTTCAGATAATTATTTTCTATTTTTAGTTAGGATTTCTCTCTATTCTTCCGCGGAGAAAAATATTTGGTTGAATCAATCATATTTTGGTTAGTTCAACCATAGAATTTGGTTAAGTCAAACGAAAGTTTTAGTTGATTTTACCAAAAATAAATAATTTGGTATATTCAACCAAAGATTTGGTTCAATCAAGAAAAAATTTGGTTGACTCAATAAAAATTTGGTTCCCTTAACGGACTAAAATTTTTGTTGAAAGCAACTAGACAGTTTGGTTTAATTATCATTTTTTCCTGAGTGTCTTATAATCCGAAAATTTTTGTTCAAATTACACTGAAACAAGAATTTCTTTTAACATTAAAAAAAGTTAAGTTGAATCTAAGAAACTTTCTTTAGTTTGAAACAAATTTTTTTAGTTGAAGAAAACTTATTTGAGGCAAAGAAATTTTAATTAATTTAAAGAAATTATTTCTTTAACCGCTACACTCAGAAAATAAAATTTGGTTTGATTGAACCAACTCATTTAGTTGATTTAAACAAAAATATTGGTTATTGAATCTAAGTTTTTGTTAAATCAACCAAATGTTTTGTTGTGTGAACTAAATCTTTAGTTAAATATACCAAATTATTTATATTTGGTTGAATCAACCAAAACGTTTGGTTGACGTAACCAAACATTTCGTTGACCGTATAATAACCAAATTTTATGGTTGAACTCATCAAAACTTGGTTGATTCAACTAAATATTTTTCTGAGTATATTTGAAGTTGATATGAAGAAATTTTTCTCTGGGCGAACGATTTTAGGAAACTGAATATCAACCTTAATTATTTCATGTATTTTTGTTTAAACATATAAAAACGAGTTTATAAAAATTTTTCATTTATAAAAAGAAAACCAATTTTCTTAAAAAAATTTTTCTCTGCGCGAACGATCTTGGGAAACTGAAAATGAACCTCAAGCATTTCATGTATTTTTCTAAACAATTAAAAAAGAATTTATAAAAATAAACAGTCAGAAAAAACTAATTTTCTTTAAAAAATCGTTTTTTGGCGTCCTTTTATTGATTCGATATGCAAATTTGTTTATATTAGAAAATCATTTGTTTGATCAGAAAAAAGTTTGTTTGATCCAAACGAAAATTTTTTGATTCAAGTAATATTTGATTGAATTTAAGAAATTTTTTTTTGACCCTATGGCAATGTAATTATATTTTTGATGTAAAAAATTTTGGTTGAATGTAAAAAACTTTTTTTTGAGTGAATTTTAATTATTTCGAATATATCGTTAAAGAATGCTTCAACGAATTAACGAAAAAATTTTTCGAATTTGGTTAAAACATGTAAGGCAATAAACATAATAATTATTTTCCAGACATGATTTTTTCTAGAATTTTTATTTTTGAAGAAGATTCACTTTTAATTTCATTTTTCAGTTACACTATTGATTCTTTTATGTGTACTTTTTCTCTTATTACTGTTATATTTTATGCATTTTCTTAATGCATTTTCTGCATTTCGATATTTAGGCATAAATCTTCTTCATGCATAAATGTACGAAGAAAACGAAATTATACATTTTATTCTTATGTTTGTAAGAATCAACATAATAATTTGCTGACAATGCAGTTAACCAAACGTTTCCTTCAACTAAATATTTTGGTTTCTAAATTTGATTGAAAGCAACAAGTTTGTTGGTTCCTGAAATTAGTTGCAACAAATATTTTGGGTAATTTAAGAAAACAAGCAAATAGTTTTGTAGTACATTTAGTAGTAATTTAGCAGAAAGATTCAAAAAATAGTTTCGTAAAGTTGACCAAATGCATCCAAATAAAAAAGACGAAAATATTTTTTCAAGTGTATAGTTTCAATAGTTTTTCAATTTCAAATAAAATTGTAAATACTCTACTATTTATTGTAAGACTTACGTTTGATTTTGAAGTTCGGTAAACCTTAATATCTGCCCTTTTTATTTTCCCATAAAGGAGCAAACTTTTGAATAGATATCGCTAGCATCAACATAAAAGAAGCATAATTAATGAATGAAAGATAAGTTTCAAGTT
Organism: Euceroptres primus; assembly: GCA_037177015.1. Classification (NCBI taxonomy): domain Eukaryota; kingdom Metazoa; phylum Arthropoda; class Insecta; order Hymenoptera; family Figitidae; genus Euceroptres; species Euceroptres primus. The sequence goes on along the minus strand of JBAGKK010005093.1, from coordinate 7,931 downwards.
ATTAAAGGCGAGGATGTTTGGCTCTTTCATTGGGAATCGATGGATCTTCAATGACAGGGTGAAAGTTTGGTATAGAAGTGTATAAATTAATAAAGACCGTATATTTATTAATGACATTAAAAATTTATTGATAAATTTTGTTAAATGTTGATCATTAAAATTCTATAGATTGAATTTTTGAATGCACAGTAAATCGGGTGGTATCAAACTGATCCAAAAAATGGATCAATTTGAGCTACAACAGTTTCATCCAAAAACAACTGAATATTTTTGCATGTATTTTCAATTGTTTTTGATTGTTAAAAAAATTGATCTGCCACGCTTTGATATTCTAAATTGACTGCATTTTTATAATTAGTTTATTTCGAAACAATTACAGGACTGCATTGCGTTTTGGCAGACTTTCTTAAAGCTTGAAAAGAGGAGACGAGTTCATTAATCAGCCTTATTGGCCCAAAACTCAAAAAATTATGTCCATTTTATACTTTTTGAAAACAATTTTTTTCAAAAAAATAAATTTTTAAGGGCAGTTCTGGATAGCTGTCCTAAGGCTCTACAAACCATCTTAGTAACATTTATCCATTTGACCAATATTAACAAAGTTACAGCATGTGGAAATCTTGAAAAAATTTAAAAACCAGTTTTATAGAAAATCGAAAAATCAGCAAAATAAAGTGTAGCACATTCTCGTCACGTGATCGCACCAACGTGCCTACATATTCCTCAGAAAGCTGCAACTAACAAATCCTGGATTTAAATATTTAATTGATCCCTTTTTCCGTCCAAATCTTAATTTTTTTAAATTACAAAATTGCACTTTCATTAGTTAAAAGAAAAAAATTCCATAAAATACTCTATACCGTTTCATAGAGCTCCATGGGAGGAACCAATTTGGTCCATTGCGTTTCTTTTTTATCTCGCGTCCTTCTCTCAAGAATGAAAATTTTCGTTTTGTTTTACCCACTTAGTCTATTTTTTGCCCTTGAATTCGAATTATACGTGGTATCAAAGTCAATTTTACTCGAGAACCACAGGAGATAGCGAAAAATGACTCCAAGCAATTTTATACACCACCTACAGGCGAGCAACTTCGGCCTCTTGAGTTTTCTCCGTATCTCGCGTCGTTCTCGCAAAAAACTCAAATTTCCATTGAGTTTTTTAATTTTTACATTATCATCATCATATGAGAAGGTATTGGGTTTTATATGAAAACTGACTTTCCCAATTTTTTGAGAATTGCTTTTCGAAGGTATTCAATGTTCTTAATTATTGTACGTTCAATGTAAACGGGAAATGTTGAGTAAAAGTGTTTAATAAGTCAAAAGTGCTTTGTAATAGTGGACAAAATGTTTTAAATCTGAAAACTTAAACCTAACCTGTGCACATTAAAAGTTAGTGCGAAAAATTTGTTCAAAGAATCTAACTTTCATGTTATTGTTGCTTGAATGTACCGATTGAATCTTTTACTCAACATATCTTTTGAAATTTTTAACAGAATTGCTTGAATGCTAATAATATTTACGCGCATGAAAAAAGAGTGGAGGTTATGATTACGAATGGCAGGAAAGACATGCGAAAAGATAAGTAATATTTTCAATTAAATTATTTAGGTACATTGTGTAAGCAGGTATCTCAGTAAATAAAAAATATCGTTTACACAAAAAAATTTTATAATAATATATTGTTGTTTTAACTGAAATAACATAACAAACTATAATTTAGAAGAGACATGGCGTGCTATGCACAATGCTGGCCCTGAGAAAGCAGCACTAACACTGTCGTGTACCGTCTATGTGCGTGACAGGGGAGCTAGAGTGGGGATTACCTCGGTAGCGCGGAGGGTTAAATCTTTTAGTTCATTACATGTTACATTTTCATAATCCATGAGAAAATATTGGTTTTATTTAATAACGTTCTATGTGATTCGAATAAAAATTAACCGTCCTATAAAAAAGGAACGGAAACTTCTAGATCTTATTTAGGTTAAACATTTTCCGTGTAATTTTTTTTGTAATTTGCATATAGCTTTGCCGAAAATGTATTTTTCGATTATTTTTAGAGACAATTTTCAGTTTAAACAAAACCGTTGATCATAACACGCTGCTTAATGAATTAAACATTCTTGGAATTTGAAAAAGCGTGTGAAAGCGCAAACCATCGCGATAATTTAGGTAATTTAGATAAGTTTCTTTTTTGAGATATTTGGAAAAAAATAAATTACTGTGATTACATAATTCATTAGAGTTTTTTAGAAATCCATGCAAAACATCGAGCGTGAAGCGCGAGTATCGTGAGGAGAATGTGTTCCTTAAGGTCGATAGGACCTTAACTAAATTAATTTCCCTTTGAACTTGAAATCAAAAACAAATTTAACAATCTCTTTAAAAATCCTGAGCTCTTTGAGAAAATTAAACATGATTTAATTTCTAAAGAATCAATAAAATGAGTCGCAAGCATAATCGCGAGCCCTAGAGGCGCTCAAACTTATTTTAATAAGAGAGAAATTCAAGTATCATGCTGAAATTGCGGAAAATAATAAAGAATATATTGAAGTATTAATGCCTGGTTTGTTTTAGTTTTTATATTGAAAAGAATTTTCAAAGATTTCAAAATATTTCAAAGACTTCAGAAATTTAAAAAGATTTCAAAGATTTCAAGAGATTTCATCAAGGCATGCACACCAGATTTCAAGAGTGGTTAGCCCCTCGAGTAAAAAAGATTGCAAAAGATTTCAAGAAATTTCTGAAGATTTCAGAAGATTTCAAAGATTTCAAAAAATTTCCAAAAGAAATTAAATTCTCAAAGATTTCAAAAAATTTCAAGGATTGCAAAAGATTTCAAGAGATTTTAAAGATTAATGTTCATCAGATTTTAAGAGTGGTTAGCCCCTCGGTAGTCTCCGAGTCTCTTCGTTTAATTCAAGAATCCAGTTCTGAAAAGGGTAAGAGTTGCCTTGGGCAACTCAAATAATTATTAAGTTCCTCTCCTTAAAATTTTAAACGACTTTTCTTTAATAAAACAACTTATCTTATTACTGGGTAAACTACCCAGTGATCGGCCCCCAGGAAAATTTTAATTAATAAATTGATCAATTATTATTCGTTTTTACATACTCATTTTTAAAAAAAGTGAACAAATTACCTCTTTTTTTTAGATTTTATGAAAATTTTACATATCTGAAGAAAACTAGAGCACGTAATCTGAAGTTGGGATATCTACCTTAATCCAAATTTTTGTGACATGATTCTATCCTTTGAAAACTCAATTCTGATGACACCTGGTAATAGTAAAACGGATGGAATGTAAATCCAAGAATATGAACGTTTATGGTAGTTCTCACTCGCAACACTCCCTAACCACCCACTCGGATTCAGATGCAACGGACTTTCCAAGTTCCACGTGTTTCTACGGAATACTGCCATCCTTTTCTACACTAAGTGCCCATAAAGGACACTGGATCATACTCTATTCTCCAATCCTCTCGCTCGTAAACTACCCAGTTAAAAAATCTCTGGGATCCTTTGCGAGAGACAAGCGCAAGGAGAGGTAAGAATTTATGGGAAATTAGAGATGGCTTGTAGAATTTTCATTTTCATCGAAAAAAAAAAAAAACAGACTGACTCCGAACAATTGTGACATACTTTTAAGTATTTCATACCGGGGCCTTTGAAATTAACATGGGATTTTGCATAAGGAAAGCTCATTTTTCGAAAAATGCAATGGCAAAAAGAAATACTTGTTCTTAACTTTTTGCAATTAAAATTTAATCACTTTTTAAGGAATGTTCAACGAATTATTCACTTCAAATAACATTTAATTTAGACCATCTCAACTTCTTTATATTGTGCCCGGAAAATGTCCCAAAAAATGGAAAATATCATCAGTTTTATGTAAAATTCATGCTAAAGATGCAAATTTTGGAACTTTTTCAACATGAATTATTTTTAATCGATAATTGACAAAATTTGATGTATTTAATAACTACTTTTAAATTGTTTACACAATTGTTGTTTGTTAAAAAAATTATATTTTTCCTATAAACCACGATAAGTTAGTATTTTTTGGGATTAATGACACAGTAAGTAAATATTGATAATAATATTTTTAGTTTAAGAAATTTTTCCATTGTTTAAACAATTTCCACTTGCTTAAATTTTTCGCGCAAAAAATTATGAAAAGTTAGTATTTTCTGGAATTACTGACATACTTAATGAGTGTTAGGAGTAATAATTTTTGGTTTAGACATTTTTCAATTATTTAGACAATTACTTTTAACTTTTCACGGGAAATGTGATTTGTTTAAACAATAATTATTTGTTTAAATAATTTTTTCAGTAAGTTATGGACAGTTAATTTTTTCTTGTGGACTTTGTGTGGCCGCAGTTAAATTGTGTTAAGAAGAAGGGTAATAATTTTTGTTTCAGGCAGTTTCTTCTACTGAAGTTCACAAGAAAAAATTAACTGCCCATAATTTACTGAAAAAATAGTTTAAGCAAATGATTGTTGTTTAAACAATTGGAGTATAAGTTCCAAAAGAAGAAAATACTTAATAATAAGCGACTTTGTTTAAGAGATTCGAAAAACCTAGAATTTTTTTCACCTTTCCCATGAAAAGTTAAAAGTGAATGATTAGTAATTAGTTAAACAATTACAAAATGTCTGAACCAAAAGATATTACTCCTGACACTCATTAAGTGTGTCACTAATTTAAGAAAATACTAAGTTTTCATCAGTTTTTGCGAAAAAATTTAAACAAATGAAAATTGTTTAAACGATTGAAAAATATCTTACATTAAACAAAAAATATTATTATCAACATTCACTTACTGTGCCGTAGGTTGAGTGATGGGCCTTCACAATCGCAGTGACAACCCGCCCCGCCCGTGAGGCCGCGTGTATCGAACAATATTTTTCTTTACAAATAAATGCAAAACCTGAGATTGCCCACCGTTTACAGACATCAAAAATAATCTCACCAACAAGATGTTTTTGGCCACTGCTCATCAATGCAGTGCGCAAACGGCCATTTTGGATGTTTGTAATCGGTGGCCAAATGAGGGTTTTGCATGCATGTGTAAAGAAAACTGCTATTTTTCATTTCTTGGGGCATATTCCGGGCACAATATAAAGGGGCTGGGGTGGTCAAAATTAAAAGTTATATGATGGGAATCATTCGTTGAGCATTCCTTAAGAAGTGACTAAACTTTAATTTGCAAAAAGTTGAAAACAAGTATTTATTTTTGCTAATTTTCTCGAAAAATGAGCTTTCCCACAAAATGAAGGAGGGAATCACGCTCCTTTATCATAAAAATAGTTTTATAATGCATTTTAAACCTAATGTAATATTTCATACTTTACATTTCATTAATTCAGTTAATGATCGCTCATTCAGTGGCATTAACAGTAAAAGAAAATATTTAAAATTGTTAAACCTTAAAATGGTTTGGATTAAATTCAGTAAAATCTGTCTGGATTTAAACAAAATTGATTTGATTTTAAGTCAAATTTGTCTGAATTTAAGACTCAATTCTGCAATAGAGGTATTAAATTTAGATCAATATTGCTTAAATTAAGACAAATTTTACGGCATTTAATACAAACCATTTTAGGTATTCTTTTTTACTGTGTACCAAAGATTTTTTTAAATATTAGCCAAAATTCTGCGCGATCATATTCGGATGGCGACTTTTTTCCTAATAGCAGATGCTCAGAATCTCCCAAAAAAGTATTGGATTTTTCGAATCAAAGCTTTCCAAAAAAATTTTTGTTGAAATTTGATTTTTTTGTATATTTTGCTTCTTTCAAACTTGCATAAAAAATGCAATTCATAACCGATTTGAAAGTTTTATGACTGAATTAGTTTGTTTCAGAGAGTGTTTTCAGGAAAAATGTTTTCTGTACAAGCATTTCATAAACTGCACAATAAGGCCATTTTCAAAATTGTTTATAAATTCACTAAATTTCACCAAAGCTAAAAGATATGCCAATTTATAATTTTCAATCTCAGCGATCTCGCTTTTGTATGAACAAAATGGAAATATTGGACAATGGACAAAATGGATAATTTTCTTGGAAATAATTGTAATGAAACCTTTTAGGCCAAAAGCCAGTGACACTTAGATCGGGCTGATTTCACCCCGGCTGGAAAAATTACAGAAAATAGCCCTGTTGATCTACAATATGAAATCGCGTACCTGCCTGCTCAGATCGGTTGCGTTTGTTTATAAAAAATTTTAAAGTTGTATTTTGAAAACGATAACTGTGCTCATCGAAATCGGGATGAAATTTCGCACACAGATACTAAAAACATTACTCAATATGAATTCGAGTGCCTGCCACTCAAAATCGGTTGAGAAATATCGCCTGTCAATCAAAAACCGGTGAAAAAAAGTGCATTTTAGTTTTATACAAAAAAGAACGAAAAGAAACGCAACGAAAGTTTCGTTACGTTTCTTTTCGTTTCTGTCGACGTAAAACTTTGATGATACACAATTGCGACATTGCAACTCGATGGTTTTAGATTCTATAATATTGCAGCACTCCCTCATGCTCAGCTGAATATTTAGCCAGGAATATCGGAAGTTGGTCGAGGCTCTTTGGATTTTCATGCAAAATGGCGAAACTTTGGTATTGGGTGAGGGAAGCTTCTGCGTCAAATGGTTTTCAAAAATTTTCCAAATTCCGAGAGTTACGGGGCTTTAAATTTTGAGGCTCAACTTTTTTCAAAACATAATATCTCCGAAACTGTTCGACCGATTTTGTCTATTTCTTCAGGGATAACATGGAATTTATAAGTGTTTGAAATGAATTAAAAATTGCAAAAAGTTAATTTTCTGGATTTAACTTTGATTAGGGGGGATGATGGGGTTAATATCACTGATTGGTATAGAAAGCCTACATACTCAGGACGAACATTGAACTTTCTTTCCAACCTTGCAATACAAACTAAAGTGGGAGTTATAAAAAATTTGGTGCACAGAGCATTGAAACTAGCAGACCCAAGGTTCCATGAGAAAAATATTGAAATTTGAAAACAAATTCTGTATTTGAATCATTATCCAACTGGTTTCGGTGAGAAACATATTGGGAATAGAATTAAACAGATAGCAAGGGGGTTAATGGTTCTAATAATAACGCTTCTATGGAATTCAATAGATTCAATATTCTCAGTTTGCCGTATTTTGGTAAAATTACACAAATTTTGCAAAAACTCTTAAGACAACTTAATTTGCATACGATTTATCGGGTTCCGTTCAAGAGTGATAAAATTATTAAACTGGGAGAAGACAAGTATGACAAACTAGATAAGCAAGGGGTTATTTACAAAGTTAAGTGTAGTGATTGCAATGTAACTTACATAGGACAGGAAGGGCGTTAAAAATTAGAGGAAATGAACATCAGAGCAATTTATATGGGAATGCGAAGTATCACAATGTTCTGTCAAAACACGCACTAACACATCGTCATGATTTCAATTGGGAAGATGTTAAAATTTTGCATCACGAAAGACATCAGAGAAAGAGGGAACTCACTGAGATGTTGTTCATAAAGAGGGAAGGGAACAATGACATTAATTTAAAAAAAGATCTGGCAAAGTATAACAAGGCATTTGATAGTTATATACAATTTCTGTAGAATAACAAAAGTTTGTTGTTTTATAAAAAATAATGAATTGAAACTTTTGAAAAAAGAACTTTGTTATAATGTTAGAAAAAATGCACATTTTTGGTTATGCACATGTTATAGGTAGGTCTATGGTACACCGTCTTCTTTTTTATTGTGAGAATGACGAAGATGGGCGGAAGAAAAGTGATTGAGTGGTTGGACAGGTTGACTCTCTTTTCGGTTCCTTTCTCTCCCTCTTTTCTCGTCGGGGTACCTCTGTCTCTAAAGAGCCGGAAACTTAAGGTTGGGCAATTTGCATTTCATGT
>JBAGKK010005082.1:0-12429 GCA_037177015.1 Euceroptres primus | reverse complement strand
GAATCCCTTGTCGAAAGCATGCCTAGGAGGTGCCAAGCTATTTTGGACAGTGATGGAGATTGAACGACGTATTAAGTAAGTTCGCCGTAGCCCTTTTAGTGACCTTTAATTTTAGAAAAAGAAAAATTAAATATCTTTTATGGTTTACGAATAATCGTGATTCCTTTTTTGTTGAACAGACTGTAAATGACCTGGCATCTATGTATGTACCCGGACACTGCGATGACAGTATTGCAAGCATAAAAAAGTGGCAGGTTTTGATAAAGATAAGGGAACATTTAGAACGCCAGCCGTAACATTGGGACTGGATACCTTAATCCAGTGTATTGGGCTCATTCTGAGAAATCAGTTCATTAAAAGTACAGAATTCAATCCTGACATGAAAAGATCAATTTTAGAACGACACGGGTACTTTGTCGATCTTTTCAAAGATGCTCTTCCAATGGAGATCAACAAACCCGCAATGGAAAGTTTGAATGCAATGAAGAGAACAAAAGTGGTTCAGCTTCCTTTAATGGAAGATTTCATTACATTGCACAATTTCCTAAAAAAAGAGTTCAAAATCACTCGTTCAGAAGAATTGCAAAAAATCACAGAAAATTATGTTCGCTTTACAATTAGAGGGAAGCGTGGAAGTACAGTTCCAGTGTTGTTGAATAAGGAACAAGTAAGCTACCTGGATTTTATTTTGGATCACAGGAAAGATGCTCAAGTGCCAAAAGAGAATCCTTACGTCTTCGGAGAAAAAGATTCGCGACCAGGTAAATTCAAATACTTACGTGCGTGTAGGTATATGCGTGAATTTTCGGAGCTGTGTGGTGCAGCAATGTCAAAAACTTTACGTGGAACACAATTGAGGAAGCATATTGCCACTGTAGGTATCTTACTCAACTTGGATGAGCAGCACGTATCTGACCTTGCGAAATTTATGGGACACGGCAAAGATATTCACAAGGAAATTTACAGACAACCAGTCTTAAGTCGAGAGATTTTTAAAATTTCGAAGCTTTTGGAGGTTGCGCAATGCAAAAAAAGCAGTTTTGAAGATGAGGATACTATCTTCTATCGGAAATTCAATGTGAACAATGTTTGCTTTGCAGGCGACGAAGTTAGCACTGAAACTCAAGATTCAAATTCAATTGAAAATGTGGACAACAGCACTTTCACATCAAGCAGTCATTCTTCAAAAAGAAAACTTTCTTGTAAGTATATAAATATACCATTTTTCAAATCAGGGAGCTAACTTATGATAGCTAAAAACTAAAAAAAAATGTATGCAGTAAAGAAAAACCGAAACAAGGGGGAACAAGTAAGTACTTAAGTTTCAAATATTCATCAAAACCAATTAAAAAATGATTGAAATCATGGTTGCCTTTAAATTTACCAATATAAAATACGTTTTTTAACATCTTGGGAATATTTTCAATTTAAAAATATTGTTTACAAGGCAATTACATAATATAAACAATTTTGAGTGTTGATAAATATTTATGAATTCCTTTTTAATTTTTGCACAACGTTCCTTTTTCAAAAATGTAGAATTTCATGCTTTGCAAACAAACCTTTAAACAGTTTAAACTTATATTGTACTCTGTTTTTAGAACCGCCCAGACCGAAAATAAAGCGAATACCCTGGACCAAGGAAGAAAAAGCCCAAATAAAATTTTTATACGGTAGTCATATCGAAGCAGGGACATTTCCTAGTTTTAAGATAATTGAAAAAGATATTTCGACTTATGCAGTTTCACAAGGGAGGACAAAAGAACAGATCAAAATATTACTTAGTAATGTGAAAGCAAATAAAATAAGGTTCTAGAAAAGATAAAGCTGTATGTATGAAGGATAGAAAAAATGTTACTACATACAAACGAACTGCAGTAATTTTTTCTAAATAAGTTCAACAAAAAAAGGTTAAGTCATAACGTAAGTTATCACCTACCTGTCATCATTTCATTAAAAATTTGAAAAATGTGTTGTCGACATGACGTAAATTTTTACTTCTGTTAATTTTGTAAATTTTACTGTATTACGTATTATTTTCATTGTATCTACCAGAAATTCGCCATTCATTTTGGACTCAACGATTTTCAAAACTAAATTTTCAATTTTCAAGCAAAATACCTTAAAGAACTTACGGAGTTTCAGATTTTCTATACTTTAAACGGATACCGAACTACAACTTTTTTGTCATTCACCAAATAATTTCATGGATTTAAGCATTTTCACTTAATTATCAGATAAAGACATGAAAATGAAAACTGGATAAATACCATTTGAAGGGAAGCACCGTAATAATAAATGAATGCGGCAGCTTAGGGAACTGCTTCAAATGATCTTTATCTAGTTGTCATTCTCATGTTTTCATATAATATATAATAAGTAGAATGAAAGAAATTAATTCGTATTTCAATCATCCTCCATCCCGGTAAGCAGGTGTGCCTTGAATTGGATTGAAATAATTTCAAATATGATTGGATTCACAATGCTTTCAATCCAAATGAGGATTAAAAAGAACTTTAATTTTTAAAAAATTTTTGTTAAAAAAAACTATTTAACATCCATTCACAAAAAAAAGGTTAATTCATAATTTATCAATCTGAAAATGAAATGGTTATATTCAGCGAGTTTTTATGATTTCAAGTAAATATATGAAATTTATCTGAAAAATTAGAAAATTTTTTCTTCAAAAGCAATGAAGACAAATTAAAATGTTTAAAAAATTGAAATTCTTAAACAAATTCAAGTCATTAAACAAATTGAAATTGCTAAACAAATGGAAATAGTTTTAAAAAATTTAAATTGGGAAACAAATTGAAATTGTTGAATCAAATTGGAATTATTTTTATTTTATTTTACTTTATTTTATTTTCGATGATTCACCTTGATATGATAGAAAAATACGATAGAAATAAGATTACAATGCTCAATATTGTTTTAAAATTAAACATGAAAAAATTGTAAAATGACTGTTGACTATATTTAAAAACTCTTACAGAAGAAACTGAGAAGTATAGGAAAATGGTAATTATATAGTGTCTTATGTCATTTTAGACAGATTTTTGTAATAATATGAGTCAAAAGACACATTGGAAAGAGTTGGAGAAAAGAAATGAGTCAACAACCTTCATCAAACTCATTTCATTTTTCTTTAGTCGTATTCACGAATTCGTGCATAGATTGATTGAAAATGGCTGCATGGTAAGACATGTTATTTATCGACTTGTATAATTCATAGATCTATGATAAAATTGGGTGCTTGCCATAATCAGTAATCATTATTCAAACAAATTGAAATTGTTGGACAAATTGCAATTATTTTTATTTTATCTTCACTTATTTTTGGTGATTCACCTTGATATAATAGAATTATCATTGGCAATTGCTATTGAAGTAAATTAAATTATAGATTATTCATTCCAAAACGTAGTTACACGTAATTGTGATTTGTTCTGCTGTCGTGGGACACCCGGTAGGAACGAAGTTCCTTTCGTTAGTATAGAAGCATATTCTTCATCAAAGAATTTACGTTTATTTAAAAAAACCCTTTAGGTATAGGTTATCATTTCATAATCAAGTACACTCATCGCTGGATTTCGGGCCGGGCTTGGGGGCAGACGGCCTTAAATTCAATGCTATTAAAATCCAGTTTGAACCGGATTTAAAGCGACGAGCGAGCAGTCTTATGTCAACATTCAGGACCACAAATATAGTCTCTGAACGTACAAAAGTAAATGCGCAGAGAGTCGCGATGTAAACAACTTCTGGCGGCACTGACTGTTGGAGCGATAGCCTTCAGTGTCGCCCGTCAAGGGACGCTCAGAGGGGAGACAGAATCAGTGAAGCGTGAACGACCATGAAGCCAGACCGAAATCCAGGGGCCGGAAATCCAGCGATGAGTGTATATTGAATCAATAATAGTAGATTGCGTGATAAGGGGAGAAAGGCAGCGATTGCCGACGAGTGTGAAAGGTTGCTGCACGAGCGAGAGAGAGAGAGAGAGAGAGAGAGAGAGAGAGAGAGAAGGTATACACTAAATACAGTTGTATAACTATAGCTAACGTTATCTCTCTCTCTCTTTGTGCGACATTCGTTACACACTTACTATATACACTTCCGTAACGCTTTTATTTAACGCTTTTTCGTGACGATTTTGGCTGGTTAGCTCCCGCCCCAGACGTGCCATAAGGAACTTCGTTCCAAAAATATGAAAGAAATAAGATTATTTTTATACTATTTATATGGTTTCACGCAGGTCAGATGAGAAATAAAATTATTAATATTAAAAAATTAAAAATTATTAAATTATTATACGAAGTGTCGGTACTGTCTCGACAGTTGGGACAACTCAGTACAAAAAAAGAAAACCCGTAACTATATTTGACAGTTGGCCTGCGATTTGAAATTATTTCTAACATATTTATGTGGAAACCAATTGTGAATCGCAGGCCAAATGTCAAATATGAGCCTCGACGCGATACTGATCCACGGTACAGTGATTACTTCTTTCTTACAACCGAGATTGTACTAAGAAGATCGTCAGCATTGGTAAAAGGCTGAGGTTTTCGTCTAGGGGGCACATTGATGCTGATGTGAGTCAAACAACTATTGCATAATGCACCCACACACTCGTATTTACTACTTTCTACGACTAATCCAAAAAATTTTGGTATATTTTTACATTACAACCAACTCAATAGTTGAATATTAAAATATTAGGCGTTCAATTTTGTATGTTTCAGTCATAGATCTCTTAAATTTCCAATCTTACCATCAATTTCCAGTGTCGTGGAAATCAACGATTCGTACTTTTAATGTAATATCTCAAATTCTATTTATTTTATTGAAATAATTTTTTGATAAAGTTGTTAAAAATGTTATATATGACCTTAGAAATTATTGTATATTAATTTTTTTACAATATTTTTCGATATATAAGAAATTTGTCATCATGTCGTGGAAATATACGATCTATGCTTTTTTGCAAATTTCTATGAAAATAATAACATTTTTTTAAAAATCCAAGTATATATGAACTCAGCATGGATAATTCTGTTATATACTTATATTTTAACGGAACGTTGTTCCACTTGCAGGGTGATCGAAAGAGAAAACGATATGGCTTTGTATCATCACCGCCCCAGATTGGCAATATAGTTAATTCTTTCAATACAAATTTATTTACTGGTTACTTGAAGCCCTGAATATCCACCACGTACTCCATCATGAATGCAATTAAACTATTTCTACTTGGTTACAGTAGTTTTATACCAACTTTTTCACCCCACCACTTCTTGGTTTATACTCAACTGTACGATCATGCAAAATTAAGAAATATGCTGATGTTTGAGCGGGCAAATTTTCACTAGATTCAAATTCCAAACAAACACTAACTGGTCCATATTTCAATAACTCATTTTGGTTAGAACAGTCAATAACAATTAGAGGCAGATAGTCTATAAATTGTACTCTAGATAGCAATGGTTGTGGTCTTTTACCATAATAATTAGCTTGAAAGTTTGTATACATTTCGTAGAGTAGATCATACAGATTTCTAGTAATATTAAGATTCAAATTACTTTAAGGATAGCACTGATGATTCAAAAGTAGTTTCACATTAGTTAGATTGCAATGATCAAAGTAGCTAGAGTTTCTACACGGAAAGAATTTCGGTACAGCAGACGTATCTACTAGCACACAAGCAGTGCTAAACGCTAGAACGAATCTTGTCCATTCGTTTGGCACGGCTGGTGCGCCGTTTTGAGACAGCAGACGTATTGGAAGGTACAGGAGCTGTGCATCTTTTGTTTATCGCCTCAGTTTCGCGCGTCTAATGCGTCAAAATCGGTATAACAGTTGTGCTCGAGTCTACGTACAGCTGCTGTACTGTAGGTGGTGCGTCTGCCGTGCCGAAATTCTTTCCGTGTATTAGTATTATTTCTTCTATTTGTTTGAAAATCTAATACAATAAATCTCGGTTTCTCCAATTCTGTCGGTGTTTTTACAGTGCAAACATGCTTTAAAATAGCTGGAAGTGAAGGATATTCATATAATTCCCAAGATCGAAAACTTATTGGAAGAGATGGGATCTTTTTCAATATATTTTAGCAATTTAAATTTTCGTGCATCAGACAACCTAATGTTTAGCAATAATCATTCTATTTTATTAATTTCAATTATAATACTGCTTATTTGGAACTGCTTGTAAGACAGCATTCGCATCAATTTTTGATCTTATCAAAATAAGTTCATGTTTAGCATTGACAATGATTTTGTGATAATCTTCAGAAAATCCAAATATCGTACTAAGCGTTACAGATACATTAAAATAACCAATGGGGTTGGTTAGTGATTTCTCATTATTACATATCTGGTTCAATCCAACCAGTATTATTTATGTAACGCAATTGTCTGGGATTTAAAGACAAATAATTTTTCATAAGACTAGTGAGACCGACATTTTTATTTCTATCAATTTCTGTGGCATTAATTTCATATCGTGCTTCTTCAAATAAGTGACAGATGTAAAAAGATGTACTAAAACTGTATTAGTCACTGGTGTTCCATCAGTTTTTACCAATCTTCCATGTAAGTGAAGTAAGCTTTTGCTTGGTAGGAGGCAGTGGTCTTGATTTTGAACAGCAATTCGAATTTCATTGCTATTATTGAAGGCTGACGAGGCATAAGGCTGATGTGCATGAAGTTCACAATGAGCGATTCATTCATCATAGATGATAGGTGCTTCAGTATTTAAAATTTCTCCTTCCATGGCAACAAATAATCAGACATTTATAAATAAATTCACAGACACAAGTACAAAAATCTTGAATCTCTTTATCCTCTTCTGCTTCTTCTTCTTTTGACTTTCAGATCTAGGCTTTTTAGCATCTGAACGTTGTGAGGTGTTAACGGTTTGAGATCCCGTTGATTATCGCAAAGATTTGATATGTAATCTGATTGTTAGAACTTCTAACTGAAAAACTACTAAATGACCGTCTTGATCAACAATACGGAGCTGTATACGATCTGTCTTAATCGCGACTGGCAAGTAAATGACATGAGATAGAACTTCTACGATCTTATATCCTGGTGGCACGACAGGAAAAAATTCATGAACAGTATGTACTTTCTGGCCGTTAATATAGGCACCTGTAGTTATACTACACTCAACTCTGAGAGAATTGACTTTTATGTTTGATACTGGTTGATCAGATTCGTAATGTAAATAATCTGCGAGAAGAAAATCCCAGAAAATGGCCATTAGAATCTTCAGACTCGAAATTTGCATCCCGATTGCAATAAATTTCACTTTTTAAAGTATTATGGTTAGGTTTATTACGAATTTTGAGACCCTAGTATTCTAAAACATTCTGTAGATAGCGTTGCATATTACTTATTTCATAACTGACTGTAGGTCTAGTAATTACTTTATCGTCCACATACAATTTATTTTGTCCAATATCCACGTTTGGAATTGAATTAAAGGTTAAAAACTCTACAAGACCAAGAGCATAATTTTTATGCGGGGATAACTCTATTGGTGGAAAATATTGAGTTTCGAATATAGAAGTAGTTCCCGATAAAGTTAATGTAAACGAATCGTCCATGATGACTGCAAAAGTTAGACTGACTTTATATAATTATTGTACTCCTTTATATACATTATACATACTTTTAGATTTTAATCGATGACAGAAATGATCTGGATCCTTATCAAGATTAATAATAGCTGATTCTCGTTTATTAGATCCTCTCACTGGTAATCCATTTCGCATGAAAATACCATGAAAATGTGGAATTTTCAATAATTTTGCATATTTAAATAAATCAAAATCTGTTAATGGTCGGTGGGGTAGCTTCACTTTGACGTTTTTGAATGACGCTTAAGACGAAGTCCGCTCCATTAGTATATGACTTAAGATGAAGTCCTAATCCTTCCCTTCATGGTTTTAAATATAGACCTTTGCCTAAGGCAATTAATTCCATAGTTTCATTGTGACGTTTACGCTCTTCGAGTTGTCGCTTTGTAGTATTTACCTCATTTACCGCTTTAGCTACACTTGCAGCTCCGCCAGCTATTGCTCCAGTGGCACTAAGGCCAGCAAAATTAGGTATGAGAAAAGGTAAAATCCCACCAACTTTGCCTGGAACTGGCAAGATACGAGGTTTATTTACATTTCTCTTTCCACCAGCCTCCATAGCAGCTGCTTTTGCACCATCAAGTGTAGATTTTATAGCTGTATTGGCATTTTTACCAGCAATAATTGATTTCTTTGCAGCTATGATAATTTTTCTTAATGACGTAGTTGGTTTTCTTTTAATATCCATGCCCAATTTTGACTTAATTTTCATGGCGTTTGCTACTGCTAAAGCAGCCGCTTTCTCACCCAACCCTGCGTCTCTCGCAAAAACACGTCTCATCGCTTTATAACCTAGCACTCTGTTTGCTACGTTTCTCGCCTCAACGTTTTCTTTATTTTCTGAGTAAGCGATATCGTGCTCTTTGCAAGCTGCGTCAAGAGGATTGATGCCTGGATCACCTCTTGCAAGTCGTTTTGCTAATTTCGTGCCTGGTCCACAGTACTGGTGCTAGGAAGATTTAGCTCGACCGGAAGTCTATTGATGACTGTGTTAAGCAGACCTCTACCACGTTTTTTTGAGGTTCGCTTACGACTGACTCTAGTTTTGTCTCCGTGAACGAGCATACTTCTTTGAGAGATGTTTGCAGACTGAAGGTCATGTCTATTTAAGAAATGTATTTATAGTCTTTTTCTCAGTCGTAATCAAGATGCAGTTTGAAACACAGTCTACGAAATTACCTGTTGTGAATTTTGATTCGCTTGTACAAAATGAGAAGAGAGTAAAAAAGCGTCATGGGCATTTGCTTGCAAATAGTGTACGGGCAATATTTTGTGGTCCTTCTAACTGTGGAAAAACAAATGCCTTGTTGACTCTACTGCTACATCCGAATAGATTGAGATTTGAATATGTTTACGTCTACTCAAAATCGTTGAATCAACTAAAGTATAAATTTTTAGAAAAAGTTCTACAATCTGTAGATGGTGTTGAATATTACCGGAATGGATTATTACCATTCAATGAGCATGAAGATGTTGTAAGGCCAAGTGAAGCACAACCAAATTCAATAATTATATTTGATGACGTCGCTTGTGAAAAGCAAAATAATATAAAAGAATTTTTTTTTGGGTAGGCACAAGGATGTTGACTCCTTTTATTTATGCCAGACTTATGCTTGTACTCCAAAACACCTTATAAGGGACAATGTTAATTTACTTGTATTATTTAAACAAGACGAGATGAACCTAAAGCATATATATGATGTTCACGTAAATACTGATGTCTTATTCATGATTAAAAGAACTTTCTTTAGCTTTCTGGAATGAAAATAAGTATGGATTTATTGTTATTGCTAAAGACAGTGATCTAAATCAAGGCAGGTATATGGTAGAAAAGGATTTGACTGTTTTATAAATCTGGATAGTTGCGCCTTAGACATAGTTCAAGCAACATGTCTTTACAAAGTGAGCATTTTCATAAGCAGAAAGATATTTTCCGTCAAATTGCTAAAGCTAGTGAAGCAATTAGACGAAAGCATAAATTACTAAAACTAGACAAGGAGACAGTTGAGCAGACATTAAGTGATACTTTTAAGCCTATTGTTACATCGCTTGAGAAAATAGTTGGTGGCTTTGAGAATGTTAAAAAACAAGATCCCATAAGCAAGAAAGAAGTGAAGCATGAAGCAAAAAAAAAAGATTTTCAGCAAGATGATTCCCAACCACAAGATTCTAAAGAGCACTATGATGACACTTCATTCAATTCAGTTTTTAGTTTTGAATCTTCAGAAGATTTAGAAAAAACATTGGCTCCTGCTTTGTCATATGATGATATTGTAAAGGATTATCTTGTAATGTTAAGAGAGAGAAGTAAAGATCTAGATAATGTGCATGTTGTGCGATAATTATCGAAAGACAGATTAATGATTGGTGATTCATCAATAAATTTCAATCAAAATTATATTAATGTAGGTGATGTAATATATCCAAAAACTGAGGGGTTGCTTGAACTTTTGTTTAAAAAGGTACCCAAAGAGACTCGAATAAGTAAGCAAGACCTTGAAAATTATAAAAATATTAGAATGATCATGTTGTAACCATTAATTTTCATTGTTAATAACTTTTGCAACAAAATTTTGTTTGCGACAAAACTTGGGGAAATCTTTCCGAAAATAAAGGCTATTAAAAAATTCATTTTATAGCGAAAAAAAAGACTTTCGATTTATGGTTGCCTACTTGGGATAATTTGATCTAAACTAAAAATTCAAACTCGAATTTAAAAAAAAAACTGGTAAGCAGAAAATTCTAATCAATGCAGATTTTGACTATGCTAGATCAATACTACAATGCTATATAGGTCGCTTTTTTGGCTTCACACACGGTTTTTTGTGTGCCTGTGTAATTAAAATACAAAAATGTCGCAACAAGTCATGAGAGCGGGCGATTCAGGGCGTCATCCACTGCGCCTTGATTCTAAACTAATTTAAGAAAAGTTACTTTAAATCTGAAACTTGTGAGCTGCAAAAATTGCAGCATCGCAGTAAATAAATAAGACGTATTTGATTTAAGTTCGATTTATTTAAATTTGTCTCTCACAGCTAGAGTACACTATTGATGGCCAATCACAAAACAGTATTCACATTCGCGGTAGGACTCTGACAACAGCTGATCATTCGCAAACGTCAAGGAGCGCCATCTAACATGATGTTTACGAAGTTCAGTTTGACAGATCAGGAGACCTAACTTTCGTACGAATGTCACAGCAGTTATTTACTTGTGCAATTATCAGTCTCCAAATTCAAAAATGAGTGAAAGTGAGGATGAATTTGAAAACTGTGTACCGCCCGAAATTCTCGAAGCGGCAAAGAATGTAACGTTGAATTTGCTGCCCGAAAAATCAAAGCGACAGTACTCGGCAACTTATAACCAATTCAAAAAATGGCGACAAACGAAAAAAACGAGTTCATTCTCGAAAGAAGTTCTCATTGTTTACTTCAATGAACTCTTAAAGGATATGAAGCCATCGACTCTGTGGGCCTGTTACTCGATGCTAAGAGCTACAAGCAAAGCATACGATAACATCGATATCAGCACCTATGGAAAGTTGCAAGCTTTCCTAAAAAAAAGTTCTTCTGGGTACAAACCAAAAAAATCAAAAGATGAAGTGGCCAAATTTCGCTATGAAGCTCCAGATGACAAATATCTTGCAACAAAGGTGAATATAATTTCTTTCAATACCTGATGATAGTACACTCAAAAAAATGTCTGGTTAAATATGCCCTTACTATCTTTTCTGGTTAGAGTAATCAGAATTCTGGTGAAACTAACCAGAAATTCTAATTAAAATAATCAGAATTCTGATTACACCAGAAAAAATAGTAATGGCATATTTAATCAGAATTCTGGTTAATTTAACCAGACATTTTTTTGAGTGTATAGAAACAAATATTTCGAAAGTCTCATTTTCAACAATGTTTACCTTTCCATTAATTTTTCTGCGATGGTAAGTACGAGTTCTGTCATATCGACCGCAGATGAATCCCATCACATTCGAAAGCATTCATATTTTATTTGAAGTTTTCAATGAATAAATAAATAAATGAGTAAATGAATGGATAATTATAAATTTAAATAAATAAATATAAATGATATATATGAACATATTTCCAGGTTGCTTTGATTGTTGGAGTTACTGGCGCGTGCAGAAGAAAAGAACTGTGCCAAATGACAAAAAGTGACATTGAAGATCACAATACCATTATTAAATACCTACTTATTAAAATTACAAAAACGAAAACTGGGGTTCAACGGTCATTCACAGTTGTTCGTGATATGTTGTTGAAATGATCAACTACACATGGTGCATAGAACATAGTTTATTGTTAAGAGTAATTACAAGTAGCGCCGAAGCTTACGTGTCTCAAGCTAGAGTAAGACTGAGCGCGTTCAAAGGAACATTAAGGAGAGGGGGAAGACTAAGACTATATGCGAGTTTAGCGCGCTTTTTTTAAATACATATCAATTCCTCCCCCTTATAATCGAAGAAACGTTAAGACGAATATTTTTGTGGAGGTCGCGTTTTTCGCTTTGTTCGACGGATAGCCAGAGGCGGTGATTCGGAACATGGTGGCGAATTCAAAGACGCATTGCTTTCCCTAGGTGCTTCAACTTTATGTTGATTTTCGATAAAGTCCCACTCCCTTTCCGGTGGATGCACAGAATCATCTAAAAAACTACGCTTCAGTTGATTTACATGAACACGCCGAAATTTTTCCTGCTTCCATTTAACCAAATACAACACAGCACTCAAACGCTCCATCACTCTACCAGGAATCCATTTTACTTTGTCCTTTAC
>JBAGKK010005071.1:0-12430 GCA_037177015.1 Euceroptres primus | reverse complement strand
CGGAGTCATTGATTGTATTGCTTTTCTATTCATGATATGATTCATGGAGATATGTAAATGTCTGGTCTGATAAAAATGATTTTTCTCTTTTTTTTCAACTTTATTGAAAATTTGTGACGTATAAGAATTGTTGTAATACCTTATAGCTTTAAAAGGATAATTACGGTTATAAATACGAATTTTTGGAACCCCATTCACCATTAAAAAATTCATTTTGAGCCAAAATAACTAAAAATTCTTCAATTTTCGGTTTTTTTAATCTTTATTATGAATGCGCAAACATAAGATTTTTCTTATCTATAAATTTTTGTTGGAAATCTAGGTACTAAACTGCAACTTTTGGACCGCGTCCGAATTAATTTTTTTTTTAAAATTTCGCTCCGCCCTACTTAGCAGGGTGAAAGCCATCAGCCGAGACGAGGACAACTAAGGAAGTCACGTACCCCGCCTGCTAGTTACCGCCGCGCCAAGTTGCGATGGTAACAATGATGTATCCGAGAGGCGAACCATCTCCAAGTCCCCTCTACAACTATTTTAGAGCACAACTAGTAATGAACACTATTTTTTGCAACAACTCCATGGAAAATCCTCCTTCGCGTACCATCTAGAGATTCTAGAGGCACCGAAACGAGACTTCTGATAACACGTGCTTGTTCCGCATGCTCGCAGTGTAAGAAAATTTTTCTCGCCGTGTTAGAAAATTTTCTCGCATATGTGAGAACTTCGCACACTGCGAGCATGCGCATCAGGCACGTGTTCGCGAAAGCTTCCTTTCGGTGCCTCTAGATGGCATCGAAAAAAAAGTTTTTCGATCGAAAAAATGAAAATCAATTTATAATTTGTTATGTTATAAATATATTTTATAAACAATTCCTGCCTGAAGTCATTTATAATGAGAATAAGGCTGTTTATTAACGATATCCATCATTGTTTAGTAAGCAATAAACCTTATTTATCATATTTGTTCATCAAATTACAATTAGAAATTATTTAAACAATCCTAATTAACAAATTCATTGTTTGCCTATTTTTTGCTTTACAAACTTCGTTCTTTCAACATAATCGTCTGTAAGTAATTAATTTTCAAACTTTGCTAGGAACTTTGCACAATCACATATAATTATTTTTGTTATTAACAATCTCATAAGCAATTTTTTTTCTTTTATTGCTTCCAGAAGCAAAAGCTCTGCTTATTGATTCTTCTGGGTGTGATGTGCATTTGCAGAATCAAAATAGGCGTTCGCTGTGAAGCATCTTGAAAAACTGAAGTTTATACGCCGAAATTGCTCAAATCGGACATTTGTTGATTAAATTTGTTATAAACAAAATAAACAATTTTTTACAAATGAAATGTGACAGCAGAAAGTCATGACTAAGTAACTTAACTTTTTGTAAAAACAAAAGCAGAACTTTTAGTTTATGAAAGCATAAGAGACAAAAAATTGCTCATAAGACTGTTAATAACAATAATAATTATATATGATTGTCCAAGTTTCTTAGCAAAGTTTGAAAATTCCTTACCTACAGGTGATTATGTTGAAAGAACGAGGTTTGTAAGTCAAAAAATAGGCAAGCAGTGAATTTGTTAATTGCGCTTGTTTAAATAATTTTTAATTCTAATGTGATGAAAAAATGTGATGAATAGCAGTACAGTGCCTATTAATACTAGTGGATATCGTGAACAAACAGCTTTATTGTAATTATAAATGGCTTCAGGGAGCAATTGTTTATAAAATTTGTTTTTAATTAGTCAGAACTGTTTTGACTTTACTTGTAATAATAATTTTCATATTTCAATTATAAATTTCATAATTTTTAATAACATTTATCAAATTTTACTTTGTGATCAAAAAAGTTTCACCTAGCGCGGCGTGGGTCAATGGCAGCCAGGGCTCAAGGCTTTACTGATTTTAATTTTACAAGAATTAAATTTGGTTTTGCACGAAGGACGCCAGCTAGTTTGTCAAAAACAAGCAAAGATCATGATCAATTTAATAACCAGTAAGACTCATTCACTTCGGGTTAGAATGTTTAAATAAATAATAAAATGATTGGGATTAAAATAAATAAGAAAGGCTTCCAGAAACATGCGTATATTTTATAACCATTTCAGATAGGAATGTACTCACAGTTTTTGTCGAATTAGTTTTAATAGACCATAATGCTGGTAATTAACAGCAGTTAACTTCAGTTCACATAAAATTCCACACTCGGCAACCGACTCCTTTATAATAGCTAACGACGAGTTAATCGCACCTACGCCCGTTACAATTAGTCGAAGAGTAAAGAGCTTACGCTTTTCCTTGTGGTCCTTGCTCACGCAGATCAGTGCGCATGCCCCTGACATTCGACCCATCGATACACGATCGCAAGATCGGTAATACAGATCTCGTAATAAATGATGAGTTTAAATTTGAAGTTGACTAACAACTATAATTTTAAGAACGATGAAAGTTAATTTATTGACACTGGTTTCCGAGCTGTTAGGTATCAGCTTGACGTGTACGGTATTTTGATTTAAGTTTTGACTTTCAAATCACAATAACATGACAAATTATATATAATTGTCCAAGTTTCTTAACAAAGTTTGAAAATTTATACCCTACATGCGATTATGTTGAAGGAACGAGATACGTTAGTCAAAAAATAAAAAATCAGTGAATTTGTTAATTAGGCTTGTTTAAAAAATGGTTAGTTGCAATGTGATGAACGAATATGCTAAATGAGGTTCATTGCCTACTGGATATCGTGAAGAAACAGCCATATTCTCATTGCAAATTACTTCAAGTAGCAATTTTTTATAAAATTTATTTATAGCATAACAAATTATTAAATGATTTTTGTTTGTTTGATCGAAAGACTCTTTTTGCTTATAAATTTTTAAAATTTGGTAAGAACCGAATAACCCAACATTGCTTATCCCTACGAAACCATTTTCATCCACTTACTTGTTTATAACAAATGCAATTAATTTTGAAACTTCTGAACTACTACTGGATAATGTTACTAGATAGTTTCGTAACTGCTATAAGGCATTTTGGATTGAACACAAATATTTTATAAAAAGCAGGGCTCGTCTGAAGAGAAACAAATTTTTTTGCATTTTGTTTAACAATGAAAAGAACAATTAGTTTCTAAACACAAAAACGGAATTTAAAGCGCAATTTTATGACCTTTTATTTATAAAAAAGAAAATTCAAATCGAATAAAAATTAGAACCTGAAAATCAATTTGTCCACAGGCATGTTTTTGGCCCCTCGATACCCATCTCGATCTTCTTTTCTTCGGCTTTACCCTTCCCCTCATATCACGTGGGCGGAAGAGGGCTCAATTAGACGGTACCAAAGTTTTAAAATTTCATTTAAGCGCGTTTTCGAAAAATTAAATTTAAAAAATTAGGAAGTTAATATTACTATTTATTTTGCAGATGCGTACTAATTTTTAATATTTTTTTCTAAAGAATTCTACACTTTTGAAATTTTACAGCTTTTTGTACCTAGTTTAACCTTCATCAGAATATAAGGAAAAAATTTGAGAATGGGCAAAATTGCTTCTTTATGGGCTTATTTGATGCATAATTTCAATAGATTTCGTGCTATGTGGCGGAAAAAATGTTATCTAATGGATTATAAAGATTAGGAAAATTGAATGCATCTCACGAAAAACAGGTAGGGTAAGCGGTACAGTAGTGGTCGGCGGGCAGTACTGGCCTCGATAAAATTTTAGAATCGAATTAACCCTCTGCCTACACAAATGACCGTTATCATCAAATATCGTCCACTCGACCACCTGGAGGGGACTGTAGGCTGAACGTTCTGTAAAGCTAGCGTGTGGATAAGTCAGCGGGGCAGAGGGTAAAGGGCATGTATTAAAGTGACCACGTGATTAATTGTCGGTAATTTCTTTTAACTCAGATGTTTCCTAAAATAATAAAAATATTGGACTAAAGTTTGGAAATGTGATATGATAAAAGGCACTGGGAGGCACCTCCCTCTTATGCGGTACAGCTTTTTTATTTTAAAAATTAATTGTAACAATTATGTAGAATTAATTCTTATTAATTATAAAAACTGTACCGCACCAGAGGGAGGTGGCTTCCAGTACCCTTTATCAGACAACTGTGAACTCTCATTGTGAAGTGCACATAAATATAAAATTGAGGATGAAGAGCATTTTGATACAATTTTATAAACTCTGCGACAAAAGCAGGAAAAGTGACATTTAGCAGACGTTATAAACACACTCTGATTCCGCAATACACACCGTGTGCCTGCACTGGTTCAAGTTTCACGTTCCATTAATTATAAGCCGGTTATTGACTGTCTCTAAAGATTTCTATTTTTACTTCTAATTTTTTCTACTTCGTTACACGATCAGGATATGATTTTATGAAATTTTATCTGTGGTTTATGGCCTTTACTCAAATATTTTAACTAACAATATATTTATGTTACGCGGACTTGACTCACGCGGTTACCATTCTGTATGTGCAACAAATCAACACAAAGTTCGCCTGCTCGGAACACCGGAGTAAGAACTAAATACATTAGAATTTAAAGCACATTTTATACTTTTATAAACCCTTTTTATACCATAAAGTCATCATAGTTCGCCAAAATCGTAGTCAATAATTAAGGTTATCAATATTATTTACCGCACTTTCCATAGCTGATGATAATTTTGGAAGACAACTACTATCAGGAGCACGGCTACTACTATACTTTTTACGGCAGCTACAATATGTATTTTTAGAAAAAAGTATTTAGGATGAAAAATTCATTTCTTTAGAAGCATCTAAAATATACTTAATAGTACACTTTCAAAATCCCTCACTTTCCAGTAATCTATTGGGTTTATCCACAAGACCGAATATTCTACACATGATTTTACATTTTTATTTATCTGTGGGATCTCCTTTACCGTGGCCACTGCTGTACCGCTTACCCTAGTTTGATCCGTGTAAACGGTTAGTGTAGTTTATTTACATTTACAGTACTGATCACGAGTATGAGACCACCTGTGTTTGTGTGATTGCTTAAGGGCATGTGATACGTTATGACGTCACAAATTGCCGACGGAGTCAGGGTCGGCGCTAGAAATCGTGCGTCTCCCTTCAATGCACGGGAAAAGAAGGAAAGAGACATGTGCCTCTCATACTTCCAGAGCTTGTGCTGGTGTGCTAGGTGTGCCTCGCACACTTCTTTTTCCTTCACAGAAAATCACAGCGAGTAGTTTCTGTTGCACGTACTTCTTACCCTTCTAAACAAATCAATGTGCAACAATCTTCACTTCATCCACCCAATCTATGTGAGATATAAATTAAATTAAATAATAAATTAAATTCACTGCTAAGTAAAAAATGTTAAAGCAGCTTTTTCTTAAAAATAAAATTCAACTACTTGAATGGTTACAGGATAATATATTGTTTAGTAATAATTACAAGTGTTCGCAGCTAATACATTCCGTTCGCAGCATGAAGTTTGTTTGCAGAAATGCTTTTGTTTTTTTTTTATATTTTATATTTTGAAATTGGTTTTTATGTATATAATATAATAATAATCTTGATAGGTTTCCGTTCGCAATGTGAAGTTGTTTCACTATTGATAATTGTTATGATATTGACATTTTTCAATTGTTTTCAATAATAATTTTAATTTGTTCACCTGATTTTAAAATTAAATTGGTGTATATCTGTTCAATTTTATAATTCTAAAATTTTGCAAATGCTGATAGTAATTTTTATGTTATATATAAATAATATATAGATAATTAAATACTAATATTATTAATTTACGTACAATTTTGAAAGGTTTAAAATGTTATCCAAACAATTTTAAGTCTTTTCAGTTGGCTTCCGGTTCGGTAGGATACGTGAAAGACGCGTTAAAGGCGAGGTTGAAGGATTCGAAGAAGAAAAGTGAGAGTAATGTGATAACGAGGGTTTTAAAATGATGAGGAACGGTGATATTGCAAAGTAAAAGTAAAGGTGAGAAAAGAGAAGAGGCAATTTAAGAAAACGTGAAGAAATAAAAAGTGGCAGATGTGAAAGTTAGGTTAGGGTAGAATACCGAACCGGAGAAGGGCTCACAAGATTTTGACTCAAGTGTGGTGAAGAAGAGAATGCGCAGCAGGAACAGAGTGTGGACGTGGTGAGAGCGGTAGCACCTAGTGAGTGAATCGAATCAGCGAACGAATTCAAGAATGGGCGAAGCGAGCAACAAGGGAGAAGAAGCAATTGTTGAAGGGATGTCGAGAGAGATCTGCAAAGAGTTTGTCAACTTTACATGTGAAATGAGGGAAGAGTGTGATATGGAGAGAGCGCAAGGGAGACATGAGAGTGTGGTGGACAGGGAAGATCTCGGAGCAATCCTGGAGATGATGAAGGAGGGTCTGGAAAAACTGAGCTCATATCGCAACGCAGAGACGAGTCAGTGATAGGAGCGGAAAATGAAAATGAAGAGGAGACAAGACGTTGGTTGTAATACGGGCAAGGAGCCGCGAACGTCGAGAAAGCAACCAAGGAAACTAAGTGAGGCAGAATGGAAGGTAGAGAGAGAGAGGAAAGAGCATCGAGGGAGAAGAACGTCAGAGTGCTGGGCGTAAGAGTAGAAGAGAATGAAGTTACAAATATGACAGGTGTGGTAGCGGCCTGGACTCAGAAGGTGCCGAAGATTAAAAAGTCATGGAAGATAGATGGAGGAAGGATGCTAAGGCTGAAGTTAGGAGAGAACAGGGCCGAAATTCTGCGAGTTTGTGGTAAATTGAAAGGGTAGGAGGAAGATCTGACGAAGAGAAAGGAAGTGATTTAAGATTGGTTGACGAAGGAAAAATTGAATCTGGAGGGCGCCGGTTTGAAAGTAATAATCAGAAAACAAGTAGCGAAGGTAGAAAAAACGTTCTAGAGATGGAACGAGAAAGCTGGGTGCATGGTGGATGGAACGGATGGAAGAGGCGGAGATGGAGAAGAGAAAAACGCGGAGAAGAAAAAGCCAGATAGCCGAGAAGAGTAAGGTGTAAAGTGTAGTTATGAAAGTCAAAGTAATGTGTTGAAAAGGGAGTGAAGTAGAGGGAAGTTGAGTAAGTTAAGTGTTAAATGAGAAACAGAAACTGAAAAGTAGAGACGGTAAGACGTAGGGTTATGTTTGTATGATGGTTTCAAAAAGCAGAGAAAGGGGGGGGGGAGATTACGATGTCCGTCGCAACAAAGTTTTAATGTGGATTCCTATAGGATTTTTTGCGAAAAACACGAATCTGAAAGTTTTAAATCAATATCTCGAATAGTTTTTGAGACGTGAATTTTTTTATGTTAAAATTATTGACTTTTGTTTTTAATCTACATAACTTCTGAATATGGATTTCGGTGGGATTTTTTGCCAAAAACACGAATCTGAAATTTTTAAATCGATATCTCGAATAGTTTTCGAGATATCGATTTTTTATGTTAAAATTATTAACTTTTGTTTGTTATTATTTCAATTTTTGAGGAATCTTAAGGATAATTTCAAAACCACTTTATAACGGAAATACCTGCAATAAATTAAAGGGAGACAGATAATTACGACGAGACGAAGGCACTCCCCCCCCCAACCTTTGTGTTGTCCCGTTTAGTTTAAAAAATTGATATCTCGAAAACTATTCGAGATACTGATTTAAAACTTTCAGATTTGTAAAAGGAGACAGGGAATTACGACGAGACGAAGGCATTTCCCCCACTTTGTGTTGTCACGTTTACTTTCAAAAATCGATATCTCGAAAACTATTCGAGATATGGTGTAGAGATGTATGTAAGAATACTTAGAAAAGTATATTGTTAGAAGCATTAAAAAGATTTGTTTCTAGTTTAAGAGTAGAGTAGGTTAACAGGGTACAGGGCCTCCGTCCCCTCAGGTATGGAATAGATTAGAGTAAGAGTAGGTAGCGTTGAAAAGGGGGGTGAAGGAGGAATAAGTTTGTGAGAAAAATAAGAGAATCAGAAGGCTTATGTTTATGTTTACGATATGATTTTCTAAAGATTTTTTGAAGACTCTCAAACCCGTAAAAGGGAGAAAGTATAATTAATAAATACAATAAAATACAATACAAGTGTTTTCAGTTGAAAATGATTCAATTTTGAACGATTTAATTTCTTTGATTATTAAATCATTATTCAAAATTTATTAATTAATTTTTAACTCTTTTAATTTAATAATGCCGTTCAATTCAGAACATTAGGAATGAACTCAAATACATATTTTAAATATCTATAAAATTTTTAATACGTATCATTATACAATTTTTAATCCAGAGGAAACGCATTGAAATATTATTGAAGAATACTTAAAACTAACGATTATTTTTGTCAAATTTGTAGCATACAATTTGGCAGAAAACATAAACAATTTTATGTATATACACTGCTCCCCCGATTTAAGTCGGGTTTCGCAGATAGCCTGCAATGGCCTTTGACTTAAAACGGGAGTCTCTAAACGTAAACAAGTCAGGGTCGTATGAACTATTTAGTAGTCTTCATAATACTCCTCCCTTTTACGGGTTTTGGAGTCTTTGCAAAACCAATACATCTCCACTCTGTCCCTTATATCAAAAGAAATTTTTTTTTCAATTTTTGTCAAATTATACCTACACTAAACATATGACCTCACACATCCTTCTGTACTCTAAGCGGAAGCCCTATACCCACACTACTTCATCCTCTACCCTTTACTACAGTCACAAACTCTCCCTTTATCCGAACTGTCAGAATATCCCATTACAAAATCCCTCCCTTACCACTTTTTCCTTTCGTCCGCATATTACCTTGTCTCATAATTTTATCCCGGCACTCGTAAACTCGAAAACTCAAAAACTCAGTCCATTAACTCTAACCTCCTTTCCTTTTCTTCTCTTTCTACGCTTTACCTCTCTCGACTAGGAGTAACAAACTCTACCTCCTCCTAATCTATCAAAAATACATTTTTCCTTCCTTACCGCTTTCTTATTCTCTGGTATACATCACACCCTAATCCACTCCCTTTCAATACATACCCTCTCACAAACCACAAACTACTTCGCTCTTCTTTTCACTTTTTCACCACTCTCTGGTTCTTCCACCTCTCCTTTTCCTAGTAGTCCTCTTCTCCGCTAACTTCTCTCTCTCTCCGTACAATCTTCCTCAATTCATAAACCTACGTTCTCGAGTTTACCCCTTGCCTCCAATAACTCCGTTTTGTTCTTCATCGACTTCAGCTTGAGCCACAATCCACTATCAGTCCTCCAAAACTGCTCCACTTTCACCACCTTCTGTGTGCATGCCGCTAGGCTCCCCACCACGCTCAGCACCTCGCAGTCGTCTCCACTAGCCCGCAGCACCTACAGGTTTCTCCTTTTCGCTGCTCTAGCCTTCTTTTCGACCGCCCACTCTTCCTTTGTAAAAGCTCTTGACGGATTCTTCCACATGCTCGGTCTGACAGCTCGCGTCCTTCTTCTTTGTCTCACTTTCCCCAATAGGCTGCACTCCATCTTTTAGCAATTCCCACCAAACCTCCATCCCCTTTTTCCTCTTCTCCCCGTCTCCACTCATCACCCTGTTCGGCTGTTGCTGACCACACTATCTCTCATCACGCTTTCTCACTCTTCTCGTCCTCTGTGACTTCTCTCTTACTCTCCCCTCTTCTCCCCCACTGTATTCACCGCTGTAGTTAAGCTACCATCTCGTCACAGCAGACGCTCTTTCCACACAAGCCCCCAGCGCCTCTACTGTATTCACCGCTGCAGTCAAACTACCATCTCGTCATAGCTGACGCTCTCTCCACGCAAGCCCTCAGTGCCTCTTCTCCTTGTCCTTCCGGTTCGACTCCTAACCTGAAAATTCACACGTGCCTACTTTTCCTTTTATCCTTACACCTTGTCCATTGATTCCACATCCACAAATTCACTTCCACCTTTTTTCAGCCACTTCCTCTTCTTTTTATCCACATAACCAGGTCTCTTCTCCTCTCATTACCGTCTTTAACCTGCCAAAATGCTTTACTAATATAACGCACGTCTACTTCTTTCCATACCCGAACCGGAAGTCCGCCGTATGAACTATTTCTGTTTGATTTTTTCAGGGGTGAAAATTATTTTTTAAATATAAGTTTAGTTTAACGTTTACTTTAATTTTAAGTTTTATTTAGTTATTATTTATTAATTATATATGTATATATATAATACATGATAATATTATATATAACATATTATAATAGTATATATAATACGTGCAATGTACATACACACATAAGTTTGTGTATAGGTAAATTAATAATTATTTTATGTAATTAACACTTTCCGTCAGAATGATTCCAATTAGAATCGCTAACTTTTTTAGATTTTCTCGAATTTTCATGTAACCAACTTAAAATTCTGCAAAATAAATATGTGAGTTGGATCAAAGTGGAGTATTCCACATCTCTTAAGGGGGTTATAAGGTATCGTATATTCAATAGAAGCTAAGAAAACTAAAAAAAAATTTTTTAATTTTAAGGCAAAAAACAGTCAAAAATTGACTGAATTTTTTCAGAATATTTAGACAAGGGGAAAAGGTTAAGTTTGAAGTTCCGAGAATTAGAAAATTTCAACTAAAAAGAGCTGCCAATTGTACAATTTTTAATTAAAGCAGTAAATATATGATATATATTTCTTGTGGAATGTTAAACGCTTTCTCTTGTTCATCTACGTCATTTTTGTAATGCATAACGAGAACACTGAAAGCGAACTGACGGAATTATTTATTAGGGTACTGCCCGCTTTGTTGCTACGGTACTTGCGAAACTCCGCTAAGCTCCGAGCTCAGCTCTCTCGTCCCCTTGGACCCCTCACAATCGGCAAAAATTCCTAGAAGGACTTATGTCAAGGGAACATATATCGCGACAGCAGTGTATTTCTGTATCTTAGTACATTAAATTATTTAAAATTTTGATATGGTTTTCTTCTTTAAACAGCATCTTTTATTTTTTTCAGTTTACATTCCATTGCCTATTATTTTATGAAAAAGTTATACTTAAAGTCAACATGATATTTAATTCCTGCAAATACAAAATAAGTGAGTGACAATTATTGTTGAATAGAGTATATATAATAATTTTCGTTATAACGAAAAATTACTGACGAGTAAATAAATATTACAAATTCATGGTTGCTTTTTAAAATAATTATTCACTTCGCTTTAGAAGGACGTACTTTAGAAATCTAATGATAATGAAATTGAATACTGCCGATTCGTTCACCACATAATTTAGCAACCATTTTCACTAACTTTTATACAGTAATAATTAATTCGCACTACCTATTAATTTAGTACAAAAATCTATTACTGAAGTCAAATTCAGGACTGTGACTGAAGCGAATTACCAGTGTTTTAGTGTTAGTCAGACTGAAAATTAGTAAAAATGGTTATTAAATCATTTGGTGAACAAATTGACGCAGTTTGATTCGTCAAAAGTGACTGTTACTTTAGAGAGTATGCATAAATACATATTATTACCACAAATATATGCATTTCATTATTACTATATCTAAGAACACCCTTTTAAAGCGAAGTGAATAATTACTTTAAAAAGCAACCATGCATTTGTACTATTCATTTACTCATTAGTAATTTTTCAATATAACAATTCAACAATTTCCCCTCACTTATTTTATATTTACAGGAATATTTACATCAAGTCGTCTGTAAATATTGAAATTTTTTATAAAATATAAGTCAATGAGATGTAAATTGAAGAAGTAAGATGTTTTTTAAAAATGAAAACTATATTAAAATCTTGATTTTTTAAATGTACTCACATAGAATTATAGACATAACATTGTGTATATGGGTCATTCCACATTGTGTATATGGGTCATGCATGCGAGATATGGAAATTTTGTACAAGTTTTTAGTTATAATTATTATAGTATTATTATATATTATTATAATATATAATATAATATATGTGCTCGATGCGTTTTGTGTCCAATTTCGAGAAAAACTGGTTAAAAAAATTCAAAGCACCTCATATGTCCATGGCGACATTGAGTTTTAGATGATCCAATGGCTCAGGCGATAACTTGCTTGGCTTAGGAGCGGAAGGCTGCGCGTTCGATTCTCGGTGCCCGCATATTTATTCAATTTTATTTAATTATATGCTTATTTATTTAATTATTTGTATAATTTATTAAAATAATGTAAATATTATAATTTTTACTATATGTTATTGACAATTTGCATATTTCTGACTTTATTTCAGAGAGTGGTACAGATCTGCACAATTATAAAACAGGTAGTCGATTTATGCAGGTCATGAGAAGAATGCACTAGGTCTCCGAAGGGATTACCTGATCTTTTGTCATATATTGAACTGATGGATATAATTTATAATTATAAGCATAATATTACGTTACAATAATATATGTTGTATTATATGTTATATATATA
>JBAGKK010005060.1:0-12430 GCA_037177015.1 Euceroptres primus | reverse complement strand
CTGTGGCCTCCCCACTATCGGTCCCCGGTATTTCTGGCGCGTGGCGTTTATTGATTCGCCCGGTCAATGACCTGCTTCCCAATCGGATGGATTTCTCTCCTACTCCTTGATCGATTAAGTGCGCACTTTTTTCTTTTGGCCGTGAATTTTTGGCGCCTTTTCTTGCTCCCCTAATTCTATTGGTTGTTCTTCTTGATATTTTTGGCGCTGTTTTCTCCCGCCGAATATTTATTTTCCCGCGCACTTATTTGTTGCATCCGTCTGGAATCTTCTAGAATAGTCTCGATCCTCAGTACCATATCCTCTTTTGTTGAGTGCCTGCTTTTTTTTGAATCAATATTTAATCATTAAGTATTTAATTGCTCTTTTTATTTCATTTTTATGTTAATTAAAGTTTTGGTATTGAAGGTCATTTAAACCGTCTCAAGTCGATAGTTTTTCAGTTGCTCTTTCATTTTCCAAAACCAGAAATTTTCTAAGTTCATTACTTCTTTTGTTATTAAGCTACAAACAGAGGCATGATAAACGTTCTCAGAGACCGAACGAGATGCTTACGAAATGCAGCCCTACTACTTACCTCTACAGCTGTATGTGTTTTTAAGGCGTTCCAATCTTAATAAAACAAATTAAACGAGGTCGTGTCGAACTAAAACCGAGACAATCGGTGGAAGTGATTTTTATAGCGATTGAAACACACATACAAGACAAAGTAACAGAAGTTCGTTTAGATCGCGAAACAATTAACCAACGATAAGGGATAGAGTATCTGATACAAGAATTAGATAAGATTTAGAAGATTACTATGACGATCATACGTCATTACCAGCCGCAATGTTTCCTTTCGGGATGGTGAAAACACTATTCCAAATAAGGAGCAACTGACCGTTTAAATGTAGAAATAGTGAAGCCGACAGCCCTGCACATTTCTTAGAATATTCAGATAGGCTTTAAAGAAAATACAGAATAGGAACCTCGGACATATTAGAAAGCCTTGACACGATTTTAGCAGATGAAGCGCTCGAATGTTGTCAGTTTTCACGAAGAAACTGGCGAACTTTGTCTGATTTCAAAGAAGATTTTACATCGGTATATATAGATGAACAATTTTCTAAAGAAATTAGACAAAGAATTAAATTTTGTAACCAGAAGAAAGATCAGGACATCCATTCTTCTCTTACCGAAATTAGGAAGTTGTTCACGAAGTTACATCCTCGTAAAGAATGAGAACGGGAACTTCTTAGAACATACGAAAATTTAAGGATAGAATACAAAATGTATATCAAGCAAAATGATTTTATTGCGTTTGAGGCATTAGAAGATTTAGGGAAAGATTGGGAATTAGAATTGGTTAAATCTAAAATTAAAGGTCAGGTGTTGCTAGGTACGGAGGATAAACAGAATGGTCCAAACGATTAAAAACAAGGTCAAGACAATAATTATAAAGGAAACAAACACAACGGAAACTCAAACAGTAACTGTAGTAATAATAACGGGAATAACCGGAATCATCAAAATTTGAATCAGGGCCATCAAAATCAGGGAAATAATTCCCTAAATCAAAGTCCTCGTTTTGGAAATAGGAACCATTTCAATCCTTGGAGATTTCTTTTTTCTCCTAACTTCTCACAAAATCAACAGAATTGTAGACCTAGATTATAACCACGCAACCAAGGATTTAGACCTAGGCAACCTTTTAATCCATGGGTTCATTTGTTTTAGACAATTTGAATCGGGAAATACTAGTAACTCTGGCGCAATGTCGATTCAACAGTCACCACAAATAGAATTACCAGCGATTGAAAATTCAAGAAACCAAAATAAAAACAACGGGAACAACCAAAGCAGAACCCGCAAGGGAATAAAAATTCTCAACCAGAAATCAGGAAACGCCCAATCTAGAGTGCAAAATGGTGCGAATTCGAGCTATGGTAACCAATAACAACAGAATTTGCAAACGAATAGTCGTAACCAAGGCGGAAATCAACTGTTGACATGCTTCTTATGCGGTAAGCCAGGTTTGCAAGTAAAAACCAGGGAATCGATTCAGGCAAGTAATAAGGGCGGAAGTACGACTAAAAACTGTCGACCCGCCTGCAATTCTTAATACTAACACAGACGAACCAGGCAAAACCAGGTTTCATCTTTTGACTGATTTCGAAGGGCAGTATTGTAGGATGTTATTCGATATCGGTGCGACGCATTTCTACTTAGGTAAAGGCAAACAGTT
The DNA here is from genome assembly GCA_037177015.1 of Euceroptres primus. Taxonomy (NCBI): domain Eukaryota; kingdom Metazoa; phylum Arthropoda; class Insecta; order Hymenoptera; family Figitidae; genus Euceroptres; species Euceroptres primus. The sequence continues at coordinate 10,203 of JBAGKK010005060.1, read as the reverse complement.
AAAGCGTTAAATCACAGTATCTTTCAACCTTCGTCGCGAACTCTAATAGTAGCAAGCGGTGAATCATTAGAAATAAAACGGCAAGTTTTTATTCCACTTAAAATTGGACACGAAACTAAAAGAATACTTTTCAGATCGGTACCAAATTTAAGATCTGAAGGTATCATAGGTTATGGTATTCCAAAAAATATAGGACTTAAATTAGATTTTGAAGGAAAATATGGTGGCTGCCAGAAAAGTCACATATTTGTTATCGGATATGTAAGCTCAACCCAAAGCTTTACCCGAACCAGAAAACAATAAGTAGGATAGTTAAGCAAAATAATAAAAAGAAAACAGAACAGGAAAAGTTAGTAGAACTCACATCATTAGGAAATGATAGGAAAGAAGAACCTTCAATTTAGGAGAAAAATCTAGGAAGGAATTAAAATTTTGAAAAAAATTGGAAGTTAGGAAATAAACCCAACTTTGAAAGAAAAATCAATTTGTCGACTAATGAAGATGAGTTTGGAAATTTAAAGTTAAATCCTGTTAAATGATGATTTTACAACATCACAAAGTAACCACCCCAAGCGAATTCAAAACTCCCCCTAGGAACGAAGTCACAACCCGAAGTCAAAACCCTAGTAAAAATATTCCAAGGTCAGTGGATATTCAAACCCCAAACAGATTCCAATTTTTAGAGGATTTTGATTCTGGAGATTCGGAAAACGATGATATAGTCAGTATTAGCTTTAGCAAAGCACAAATTCAGAGTAACGGTAGTTAAAATTTCAAGAAAGTCTATTCCAACAGTAAATTTACAAATAGGAATTTATTTAAAGTTTTTTATACTAACATTTAGAATAGGAAAAAGAATGTTAGTCAGGAAAGTCAGAATTTAGATAGACTTCCAAGAAAGTCTATTACAACAGCAATTTTAAAAATAGGAATTTATTTAAAGTTTTTAATGCTAACATTTGGAATAGAATAAAGAATGTTAGTCAGGAAAGTCAGAATTTAGATGAATTAAAGGAATATCAGAGTGAGGAAAACTGGTACAACTTTAAGAATAACGCGATCATGTTAAATAATTTATTGTTGAAACCTCCCAAACCAGTCACATCAAATGCTTTTGCATCAGAAGTGTGTGATGGTTTTATGTAGTTAGAAGAATTAGGACAGGAAAAATTAGGAGAGTTGTTGAAAGATAAAATTCCTAAATATCCAAAAGAATGGAAAGCAACTCACTTAATAGAACATAAAATAGATGTTCAGGGTCACGAACCGATTTAACAGTGATAGAACTGGTCGAACCCAATAGTTATGATTAAAAAGGTAAACGGAAAGTGTAGATTTTGTTTAGATTTTCGTAAGGTGAATAACATAACCAAGAAAGATTTATATCCAAATCCGCTGATATCGATATTTTGAATACTCCTAGGTCGGCAAAGTACATTTTGAAAATCGATTTGCATTCAGCATACAATCAGATCCCACTAGAAATAGGCTTGAGGCCAATTACAGCGTTCATGGTTCATGGAAAGGGCATGTTTTAATTTATGAAAATGCCGTTTGGCCTATGTAACTCTCCAGCCACTTTCGAGGGACTCATGGACAAAATAATTTCACCGATTTTGAAGCCTAAGGTATTTTGCTATCTGGACAACATAGTCATCGTCACTCAGTCCTTTGAAGAACATTTACACTACTTGAATATCGTCTTGGACAGAATCAATGAGACTGGGTTGACTGTGAGTCCAGACAAGTGTGAGTTTGGATGTTCAGAAGTAAAATACCTTGTTTTCGTAGTCAATGAGAAACGTCTGAAATAGAAGAGAATAAGATTAAACCAGTTTTGAAATGCCCAAGACCGAAAACAATTAAACAGCTTCAGAGATTGATAGGAATGGCAAGCTGGTATAGGTAATTTATGCCACACTTTGCAGAGCTAGTCGGACCACTTAACAGACTTCTTAAAAAAGGTAGAGAACAAGGGAGTGGACATCTAAACAAGAAAAAGCATTCGATGCGATCAAAGAGCTTTTAACAATAGCAGCAATTTTATCTTGCCGAGATTTCACTCAACCTTTTCTATTAGAAACAGATGCAAGTGACACAGGTTAAGGTGCAGTTTTAACCCAAAACTTTAACGGGGAACATCATGTCCTTGCTCATCTAGTTGAGTTTTGAACGGTGCAGAGACTAGGTATTCAAGCTCAGAGAAATAATGTTTAGCAGCCATTTGTGCAATTAGGAAATTCAGGCCGTACCTACAAGGTTATAGTTTCAAAGTTATTATGAATCACATAGCTCTGAAATGGCTACACAATCTGAAAAACCCGTCAGCGAGATTGGCAAGGTGGGCACTGGAATTATTGGAATATGATTACGAAGTTATCTATATGAAGGGTAGCATTAATTACGTACCAGATGTCCTATCTGGAAAAATAGAACCGAAAGAAAACGTGTCTTCAATTTTAGCATGCGTGGTAGAAAAACCCTATGAGGACTTAAACAAGGATTTAGATGATTGGTATGAGATCAAAATGAAACAAGTTAGAGTAAAACCTGAAGACTCGACCCACTAAAATCTTCCCTATTACCCGACGATAATCCTTGGAAACTTGCAATTCCCAAAAACCTTAGAACTCAAGTTTTACGCGAGAATCATGACGAGAGACAAGCAGGACATTTAGGTGCGGAAAAAACCTATGCTAGGATAGCTCAACGCTATTTCTGGCCAGGGATGTACTCAGATGTTATCAGGTACATGAAAAATGCGATACTTTTCAACGGGTTAAAGCAAATAATAAAAAAGGGCGGGTTTAATGGGAAAAAGAATAATAGAGGAACCATGGACGGTCGAGGCTGCCGATATTATGGGGCCGCTTCCAATTCCTAAGAAACAGAGAAACGAATATGTTTTGGTTTTCGTAGACCTCTGCACAAAGTGGATTGAGGTTATTCCTTTTAGAAAAGCTAACAGTAAGACGATAGAATCAGAATTTCACAAGAAAGTAATCTTTCGATGGGGAACCTATAGAATATTACTAATAACAGATAACAGAAAAGAATTTGTAAATAAAACCATGCAAGAATTAGGAAATAAATTTTGCATCAGGCACGCGAATACACAAAAATACCATCCTTAGGCAAACCCAACTCGATGTAATCGAGTTGGCAAACCCAAATCGATGTAATCGATCAATCAAGACAGCGATTACGGCTTACATTGAAAATGAGCATGCGACCTGGGACGAAAATATCAAAGATTTGCAATCTTCACTAAATACCTGTAAACACAAAAGAACTTGGATGAGGCTAAAGAAAAGCAAGCATATCACTATAATTTTCGTCACAGACCGATCAGATTCGAAGTATACGATGAAGTACTAAAAGCAAATAAATCATTAGCTAACAAAGCTGATAAAAAAGCGAAAAAATTATTTCACCTATTCGAAAGTCATTATATCGCAAAACGAAAAATCTCAAACTCTAGGTATGAATTAAAAGATAAGTGCGGTAAAAGTCTCGAAAAATGGGATGTCGGTGATTTAAAAAAAGATGTCAGTGAAGAAAATTAAAAACATAAAGTAGAGTCAGGCATAATAAAAATATAAGATATTAAATAATTACTCCTACACTACATTAGGAAATTCTTTTTTTTTGTGATTTTTCCAGATACATATCTAATTTATTGAAGGAAGCTAAGATGAATCCGATCCAGGAATCAAGAAGGTCTCATAATCTTGGCGACTGGAAGTGCAGATTCTGCGACAAAATAGTTTCGGAAGAAATCTATACTTTTTATGATACTTATTGCACTGAACGACCGCTTAGATATATAAAATGTCACACAACCACAGATAGTTCTAGACTCAATTTAAATTAGGCAATTGGATAGAGATAAGCCGAAAATTTCAGGAAATATTGAAGGAGAGTTGAAGGATTTGGAGAAAATTGTAACCCGTAAACCCAAACCTGTTCCCGGGGGAGGAGGTGTATCGGAGGTGTATAACGCTAGGCCTTTACGTCGTACGAATAGGTCCTGTGAGAACCGAGGAGTCACGAGGAGTGCCGAACCAGTCAGATCGTAACGCAGCAGGCCATCCAGTAGCTCTTCGCACTTCACTTCGTCCGCAACCTACCTTTGGCTCGGACCTTTTTGCGCACACATATTTAAAACCGTCAGTGCCCGGATTAATCCCCACGATTGGGTATCGTAGTTGCTGGCTCTCGCCTAACATCCACCGCCAACCATATTCCCAGATGTTGAGTATTCTACGAGTAAGTTAATAAAGGAATCACTATTATTAACCCGACTCTCTTATTGACTTCACCCTCTCTCTTACTCAACACTAGTTCTTTGCAGGATTTAATTCTCTGATGTTGCCCGAATAAATAAAATATTTAGTATAAAAATTCTAGTAACCTTTTGTGTCAAACGGAAACTGGGTCTTCTATAGAGAATTTGTAGCGCAAAAAGGAGTTTTTTGTCTCTAAGGTTATTGAAATTTCTTAGTCGACAAAAACTCTTTGCAGGATTTAATTTTAATTTAATTTTTTGAATTTTAATTATATGTACGTTGTTATATATAAAATATGTAGTAAAAAAGTCTCTATAAACTTTTGTGTCAAATGAAAACTGGGTCTGCTATAGCCGGCTCTTTTACATTAGCGCATTCGCCTCGCTAGTGTAAGTGACATGATAATCTAATGGATCTGTAAAAACATATCTTTTAGATCACTTTCTTCTTAATTTATCAAAATATTTTTTAATATATAATGCTACTTTTTCCACTGAGCACTTCACTTTTACACCACAAATCTTGAGCAACTCTTTTAACTATGAAGTTTTTTGTTTCCCTGAATCGGTTTCACTGATAACTCATAAAAGCGTTGATCTATGCACACGCTAAGTTCTTTAATAATGGCGAATGCGGAATCTCGAATCAAGAATGGGTAGTATGGATCCTTCAATCCTGCTTGCTCCATTGACACCAAATTATTTCCACACCAGAATCCGAAATGTAGATTAAAATTTTTTGATTCAATAATAATCCTTTAAATCACTCCACCGTTAAAAAAGAATTCAATGTCTGTAAAATACATTTTCAGTATCGTCCAATCTTCAGGGCTCAGTGAGATGCTGCATTGTGAATAACTGGACACAAATTTTAATTTCACAGTTAATGTACCAGCGTCAGTAAATTCTACAGCTATGATAACTTGCTTAGTAAACGATGAGCTTAAGTTATATGTCGTAGCGAGCACCGTTTGATTTTCGGGTGTATACTCCATTTTGAAGAAAATAAAATATCACTCCCACTGAATTTATTCATTTTTCTTTACAAACTGGAATTGATTCTACACTCCTACAAGGTACTACAGGCACAACTGATTCTCCTCACACATTTCTTTCATTTCTGCAAGAATTTCATCCTTCTGTAGCACTTTCATCATACTCATAGGTGGGAACACAGTGAACTCGTTTTGTTCATCTGCGGTGACTCTAGATCCAAATTTCGTATTCACTTTATTCAAAGCTGTAATGTCGTATAGTTTATTAATCTCCAAATCAAACAGCTTCTTCAATGGTAGAAAATAGTTTCCACATCCAACACTGTTAAGTTTTTCATAATTCATTTTTTTCATATAATTTCAGAAAAATAAAACTTTGAATTAAGTCTTGAATAATTAATCTCCTCTAAGAACTTTTTGATCGCGCTTCAATTAATTTTTTAATTTCCCGAATGTTATTCAGATGTGTTCATTCGATTCTTTCGTTCTTCTTGCTTTTCAGCTTTCAGGATTTAACATCAGACTCCAGGGTGAACTGAAAAAATATCAATCCCCCCACCCACTCTTTCATAAAAAGAATATCGCCGAAAGTAAGACTTACGTTTTTTATCAAGTACTTTGAAAAATATTGCATCAGCTTCCTGACGACAAAAACAATCAAAGGGATACATTCTAGGAATTAGCTATTAAAAATATTATGGAAATTACCGCAGACGATTGATGCATAGTTGGGGAATGTTTAAACAATCCATCTGGGCCTTAAGTTTTCAATAAAGATTTAATTTCTACACGGTCGGCAATGTCGATAATACGCGAACCAAGTCTATCTCTGACATCGTCGATTTCATATTTCTCAGCACAAAAATTCCTTGGCGGTTCTCCTATTGATCTTTTCTGACAAACGAACTTTAATAATCATAAAAAACATATTTATCTTCTTCTCTTTGATTTGTTGCTGACAAGCGGATTTCAAAAATTATAATGCGATTCATGATTTTGATATTTAGTAAGAACAAGAACCCCTTTTCTCTGTCGGTAAATGCCGGTAAGGGGATCTACAACCAGAAACTCCCCCTACTAGAAGTCACTTGTGATTCAATAGGCTATGTGATAAAGACATCTGAAATTGGCTTTGGCTATTTTCACTTTCCTTGGTTCAAATGAAGCGAACTCCAGGTCTCAATCGATTTTGCACTGTGTAATTCAAAATCTTCATCAGCAAATGTCAGGAATTGGTTTCATTAGTCTCGCCTTCAGATCTGACGCTAAAGAAGATGGATGTGCTTGATTGTACTCCCGTAAGCAAATTTACTTCATCAAGAGTCAAGATGAATTCAATACGTTAATTACAGTAAAAAATAAATTAATTCTATCTTAGAAATATTATGAAGCTCGTAGTTTTGACAACTTTTTTTTCATTGACAAAATGTTTTTTTATTATATTATTGACATAAACAAATTGACACTCAAATCTATGTATACAAACTGAAAATCAATTATTTCAAGATAATTCAAGGTACCTACATTTTTTTAAAAATTATGTTTTAATTAATTACATATATTCTTCCTTTGTTAAACAGTCAAACAAATGTATATGTTTGATCCAAAAATATTTCTTCGTTGACTTTATTTGATTGATTTAAATTATGCAAAATTTACTTTATATTTACATTATTCTAAATTTTGTAATAATTAAACAAACTTTAATTTCGATTTCGGAATGAATTTTTTTATAAACAAAATTATTTATTTATTTTAATAATGACAATTTGTCGCGAAATTTGTTCTTTATTATATAATTAATGCTATTTGATGAAGTCTAACTTTGGAAGAAAGCAAAAATAGTTAAATAGTTTCCTAATTCAATAAACAGTATGCCTTAAGCCTTACATGACTCAAAAAATTGTCTGGTTACATTTTTCTGAGCGATGAATGTAAAAAAATATAATGTATTCTTATGTGCTAAGTAGTGAGAATGTAAAAAGCTCAGACTTTGTGCTACGGATCTTTTCACATATAACTTTCATCTTATTCAATTTGGCACATATGTACGTAGAATCATTCAATGTTACCCTCGTTTGCAGTATAAAAATTTGAAACCGATCCAATACTAAAGCAATGATCAGAAAAAAACGGAAATACACTCATAAAACCAATGAATTCAGAGCCGACCTGAGACATCGAGAATATAAGGCTTTCGATGATGTTGACATAAAACTGAGGAGATTGTAAAACTGGTAAATCTTAGGAAAGAAATTGAATACAATGTGAAAGTGTCCACAGTGGTCGTGTTTTGTTAGCCTATCTTTTGTTGGCTGAGTCAGTCTATGAATAAAACAGATTAATATCAAGGCGTTACTGCAAACATTAAATAAAGAAACAAAATCAGCTTTAGTTGACTTGAGCTATAGCTAAACATTCGTGCCTTAGCACTAAACTGTAGAACTGCAACGGCAGCAGCTAACCAACATGATGGATGTCTTTTATGAGGCCGTGATTTATTTTATTACCGAAGGGTGTTTTAATCCTCGACTGAGAAGCGAAGCGATTTTCTAAGAGAGTATCTTCTGAGAGATTCAATAACGGATACGACAATCTATGCTCGGTTTAAGGGAGTCTTTTTATTAAAATTTCTGTGGCTACATTCAGTTTTTGAGTTAAAATTAAAATTTTTCTTTATAATTAAATATCCCTACAATTTACAATGTATGTTTTTTAGTCACCCTAATGTGCACCACTATATATCGATTTTTTTAGTTCAATATATAGTCAATGTAATAAAATATATAGTGAAGTAATATAAATAAATAATAATGTTATGTGCAAAGCCGAATTTTATTAAAAAAATTTTTTTACTAAAATGTTTTTAAAACTTATTAAACAATTCTTGAATTGAATCTTCTCTACGGCATTTCTCATAACACAAAACTCTTCTTTTATGAAGAAGCTATAATTTTATATATAATGAATAGATTAAGTTAATTAATTGTCTAAAATGGTAACTAGTTTTAAACATACAAACTAAAACCACACAAAAAACAACAATTACACTTCTAAATTCTAAATTCTTTAACTGTAAACATGGCTTCAGGGAAATAGAAATGTAAAAAAAAATTAAATTATCAATAGGAACAAATTTAATAAGTAATAATAGAGATCAAAAGAAATAAGAACCACTCCAATAATTTACACTGGGCAAAGACTTGCGATCAGGGTAATCGAATTATCATTCCTCATTGATTGGAAATCAATATCGATGCTGTGATTATTGTTTCTTGTAATAAATTCCAGAAACTCCAAAAAAAATTGCCAATAAGCTACCAGAAATCAATTGATTCAATGTGATTGATCAGTTTTTAAAATCCTGGATACTGATCAATAACAAATAACACTGTCCGACATGATTTTTGTTGTTTAAAGAACGCAGTAATTCCTATAAGATTTTTCCCGTAAATTAGGAACCCGTTGACAAAAATGCTCTAGCACATCGAAGTTTTTTGAAAAATCGGGTCAAAAGGAAAAAGCGCGGTTTTGGCACTTTTTGGAAGCCTATATAATATTAATGAGACATGCTAGAATCTTCCACATGAACTTAAATGAAAGCTTGAACCTTATACTTGAAAGCTAGTATACTGGAAACTGAAGGAAACTAATGCAGAGCTGTTGGGGACATCTTTTTGGATCAGCAAGCTCCAGCCGTGGCGCCCGTTTCGCTCGACTAGCGTGGCTGGAGCGTGTTGGACGAAAAAGCTGTTCCTGGCTGGACGGTACGTTTTTTCAGTTTTCGGTAAAATAGCTTTAAAATATAATTACATCGGCTGGACGATACGTTTCTTCAGTTTTCGGTAAAATAGCTTTAAAATATAAGGTTCAATCTTTTATTGAAGCCCATGAGAAAGATCTTAGCACGTCTTGTTAATATTTTATAAGCTTCCAAAAAGTACAATAAACGCGTTTTTTTACCATTTGACCCCAGTTTAAAAAACAAACTCGACGTGCTAGAGTATTTTTCTCAACGGATTCGTAATCTAAGGGAAAACCCTATAAGAATCGCCCAAAATTTATTACAGTACAGAAAAAAAGTCTACAAATGTCGGACAGTGTAATCGATATCATGAACCAAAATTCTCAGGGGAAGTTTGTCCAAGATAATCAATAGTCTTAATTGAACCATGATTAAATAATAATTATCCAATAATGCATAATTATAATTAAATCCTACCAATAAATCGCAACTCAATAAATATTTTAATTATCATTTCTAGAACAGTAGGAAATAATAGTATGCTGAGGTCATCAAATTCCGAACGATGTGATGCTCAAGCCCGCTTGCAGTTGTCAAACGCGGCGGAAGAACACCTTATGAGCGTGAGCTTGACCGCATAGCCGTCCAGAGGTTTAACGCGCTAGTTATAAGTAGTGCCTCCCCGCGTAATTAGGCGTAATATCCTAATTACTTAGGATCCATTTCCACCTCATACAGGGAAGCTTAATTTAAGATTGTAGAATACTAACTTCTTGATTCTATAACCATTTCCATTTGTTCACGGATTGAATTCGAAAATTTAAAACTAAATGAACATAAAAACAAAAATTAAAAACTAAATTTAAATCCAGGAAATCTTGCCCTCCTTTTGATAAAGTAGTTTAAGTAATTATTATCCATCTTCAATTTGTATCCTTGTTCTTTTTTTTTTAATTTCGAGTATAAATAAATAACTTTCTTGGGAACACATAGGTGTACCGTTGCTTAAAATAAATTCTCAACCAATCTAAAAATTAGGCAGAAAAGGTATGATAAATCAGAATCCGAGCTACTTCTAACTTTGTGATGAGTCCCTAAAAGTTATTTGAACAAATAAAATATTTATTTATTTCAGTCGCTCGTAGAAAATAAAATAAAATAAAATATTGTGAAAT